>BQNB010053129.1:3456-40167 GCA_026074375.1 Tanacetum coccineum
CTCCCAGATAAAGCTATATATTCAGCCTATGTACTGGAGATAGCAATGCTATTTTGCTTTTTGGATGACCAGATAACAAGTTTATCCCCTAAGAATTGTGCACTTCCAGATGTGCTTCGTCTAGTATCTAGACACCCGACGTGGTCTGCATCTGCACATCTTGTTAGAGTAATGCAAGAATATTTTGAATAACAGAGACCCATATCAATGGTTCCTTTTAGGGTATCAAAAGATTCGCTTAACTGCATGTAAGTGATTTTCGGTAGGCTTTGCTTGATACCGGGCACACATGCACACTGCAAATACAAGGTCTGGTCTGCTGGATGTAAGATACATTAAGAAACCAATCATCCCACAGTAATGTGTAGGATCGACTGGTTTCCCCTGTAGATCTTCATCTAGTTTACTTTTTTCCACCATAGGGGTGTCAACGGGATCACTAGATAGCATACCATATTTCTTTATTATTTCAAGAGCATAATTTGACTGGTTAATAAAGATACCTCTAGAACTTTGTGAAATCTGAAGTCCAAGAAAAAAGGACATTTTTTCCATCATCAACATCTTAAATTTAAAAGTCATTACTTTAGCAAATTCATCACACATAGCCGGACTAGTAAAGGCAAAAATTAGATTGTCGACATAAATTTGTACCAATAAGATGTTGCGGCCTGCTTTCCTGGTGAATAGTGTTGGATCGACTGCACCCTTGAAGAATTCTTGTGATAGTAGAAAGCTGGACAACATATAATACCACACGCGTGGAGCTTGTTTAAGACCATAGAATGCTTTTTTGAGTCTATACACGTGATTTGTCTTGTCTTGATATACAAATCCTTCCAGTTGACTAACATAGACCACTTCGCGAAGCTCGCCATTCAAGAAAGCCGTTTTGACATCCATTTGATAGATTGGCATGTTCTTGTTGGTCTTGTTGTTAGGCATTTTTTGTGTAGATATGTATGCCCTCTTATTCTTAGCAACGGTTTGAATTTGATTCCTCAAAATCAATCCCATCCTCCCGACGGTATCCTTAGGTAACTAATCGAGCCTTGTTTTTGTGTACACCCCCAAGTTCATCTTTCTTGACTTTGTAGATCCACTTTAGTTTGGTCAACATCACAAAATCTGGACAGGGTACTAAATTCATGAAACTTGCAAGATCGCTCGAATTCATGTATTTTTTCTTTGCATAGCTTCAATCAAGTGGATTCGTGCTTCTTCTTCTTTAAAATTATTCGGTTCAACTGAGGTGAAAAAGGCATCGAAATAACACCACATAGCGTCAGTCTTAAGTTGCTTTCTTATGGAGACTGGTCGAGAAGGATCTCCAATCACATTTGCTAATGGATGATTTATTAGTCGGTTTACTTGAAGATCTAATTGGAGTGTGGGGTGGCCGCACATTTTATTGACGTTCCTTAAGCTAGTCGACGTCTCTCATGAAGGAGTTTCATGAAGGGGGTCACCATGAAAATAGTGTGGTGTTTTATGGGATTCTTTAAACTTTGAGAGGTTATTTGGAGATTTTCTTGTGCTTGTGTTTGCTGGGTTACTTGACAGATGGATGATCTTGTTCAGATTGATTGAAGTTGACACAGGTGAAACCAGTTTTGGATAGCAGGTCTATGCGGCTAGCTCTGCAGGAACTAAGAAAAACAATCTTGGTGGAATCTTAGATAACTCTTTTAAAAGACATTGGGTTAGGAACAATGTATCTGTTAGGAAAGAGAATTTTGTAACAGACTTAATAACTGTTAGTATTAATGTTAAGTCTTGTTAGGTTAATGTTCAGTATGATAGCGACTAGTTAGGTCCTGTTAGTATAGGAAGTTAAGTTGGTAGAGCAAGTTTAAGTCTGCTAGATTTAATTTAAGCCTGGGCTGTATTAAAAGTTAATCTGCTTGGTCAGACAGTTATGTTGTTTGTAATATGTAAATAGTTATCAATTAGCGTTATTTAGGAAAGAGATAATGCATTATCTTCTTAACGGTTTAGGGATTCATTAAGCTTATAAAAGGAAAAATAGAAATAGTATCTGAAAACACATTGGTTGATTGGAGTATCACAATCAACTAGTAATAGCTAATTAGTTTATTTTTAGTATTTGATCTTGTGTTCATTCTTGGTATAGATATTGATATTCGTGTCAATATTTATATTTCACTAGTCATTAGTCTCTTATAGGATCTTTGGATTTATTCAAAGGACTATTAGTCGTTCACAAGGCTTCATTCAGATCCTGTTTATAATGACTGAAGTGGTATCATGAGACACCAAAGGGACTTTTACCAAGATTGAAACTATAGATTCAAACTTTTATTCCACCAAATATTTAGTCTTGCTGTAAAACGATAATTTTTATCTTCATGATGATGAGGAATTTTCTCGTCATGTTGATGCATCTTTGAACTGGATCTGTACCAGCATTAGACATAGGAGTTGCTCTTGCTTAAAACCACCACAAATCATCACCACAATTACATTTCAAAGACATCAAATGCCGTCCTTAAAAAGGTTTTATGATTATGATACAGTGGGCGATGGAGATGGAACATTATTTGGTATATAGATTAATGATGGTCTGGAAAGTAATTAGAATGGGAACTCAAAGAAGAGAGTCAACCAAAAGGTAAGGATGGCTCTAAACAGGGTTTTCTCCCACACACTTGGCAGAGTACAGTTTGCTGATGAGAAAGAAAGAAAAAGAAGGATTTTACATATTGTTAATGGTGTTCCAAAGTTCATTCAGACGTTTTATGGCATGGATGATGCAAAGAGATTTGGGATGCCATCAAAGACCGATTTGGTTGGTAATGCGAACTCAAAGAAATGCAAAAAAACATAGCTCTGTTTTTAAAACAACAGTTTGGAGGGCATTTACTTTTCTCATCTAAGGATAAAGCTTAGAAAAAGGGTATGAATGTTCCAAAAAATCCTATCACAGGTGGATGCCCTTGGTGCTGGTGTGTCAGATGAAGACGAAATCACAAGTTATTTAGATGGTCCCTTCCTACCTGGTGGGACAGTCTAGCCATGGACTATGGAGATTGAAGAAGATATTGACACATTGTCATTAGAATTGACTTATAAATAATCTGAGTGTCCTTTGAACAAGAATCTAGATAAAGAGACTATCATCTTCTTCCATTAACATCTGATAATGTGGCTTTTCTCATCTACAAGCCAAATTTCTAGGCAAGCATAAGCCCAGTCAGTTCTTGGAAGTTATAGTTCTTATACCACTTCCTCTTCCAAAGTAAACACTTTAATATGTGTACTCCTGGTCTTGATGATGAAGTTATCCATTCTTTTCTACGCACTCAAAATGCTTGATGATGTGGATTAGATACATGGAAGAACTAGATCAATTGATGATTGGATTTGGAAGAGATGGATATAAATTGGAGATTGCTTATAGATGAATAAAGATTAAGAAGTTTTACTACCCGACCGACAGGCAGAAGACCAGTAGAATTGGGATTGGAAAAAATGATGTGGCCTTGATATAGAGAAAATGTAGAATGTTTCAATGTTGCACACAATAACTGGCTCTATTTTTTGCCAAGTGGAGTGAAAAGTTAAAAGGTTCAAAAGAAGGTAAAGGCACGGAAGCAGGTTTTTGGTCAGAGAATTTCATAGCCAGTGCAAAATTGAAAAGGAAGCTTTGGATGACCATTGATGAAGGTAAGATAATTGGGTTTTTAGGAGGTCAGATACAGATGAGGAACTCTATATCGCTCTAATGTCTTTCCTAGGTGAACAACTAGGTATCAATGTTGTCAATGTGTGTTAGATTCATATAATTGCATTTCATGCAGTATGATGAATTGCAATTGAATTTGGTGAAAGAAGCTGCCTTAGTTGCCCATAAGGTTAGCTGTTTAAGAGTTAGAATCTCAGCTTAAGCATCCCACAAACAGCAATCTTTCTTAAATGAAAAATTAAATTTCAAGCTTAATAAATTTTTGAAAAGATGAAATGCTAAAAAAAGTATAGAAGAATGGATTGTAGCTGTCAAAGACAAAGATGTTTATAAAAAAATTGTTGATTCTTGGTTTGCAGTTCTAAAATCTTTGGATGTTATTTGATTTTGGGATGAGACCCTCAACTGTTAAGGCTAGGTTCTAGAACATAGCATAGTCAAATTCTCGAGGTCCTTGGATTATGAGGAAGAGATTGAGTAGAGGTATTTTTGTTCTATAGGGGAAACAGTTGCAGGATATTTTGATATCCCACTATATGGCAGATTCATACAGGTAGAATATAAAGGTGTCTCCCCCATCTTTGTGGTGGATTATACCCCTAGGGCACGGAGGCACATGATGATTCTTTGTTTGAGTATGGTGAAACATGACCTCAACCCTAATCTATAGTCCCCATTCAGTATCTTATGTAGTTCCATTGTTTTCTCAATCTGTCCATCTAAATGACAGTGATGGGGAGCTTAGAGCTGTGTCATGATGCAAGTTCCATCATTATCAAACCTGTCAATCCCATGTCTGTTGTTGGGGAGCTAGAACTGTAACTGATCATTCAGGTCAATGATGAACCTCATCAATGGACAAGACTATACCTCTTATTGAGCAAGTTACCATTGGCTACCAAAAAGACTCATCCACAAGTGCTATAAACCCACATGGGACAGTTGAACCTTGGTTGTGAACAACTCATTGTAAACATTCTGGCAACCAATTAGGACACCAGTGACTTCATCACTATTATTCAAATAACAGACAGAGGATAATTAGAATCAAAGATTGAACAGGGGTATTTAGGTGCAGATATTCCTTTGAAAGAAAATCATGTTATGGTGTGTGGAAGTCTAGTCATTTGTTAAGGACTGTGACTATATGAGAAGAAGATGGCAAGGGAAGCTGTCTTAAGAGCAAAGGGTGGTTGATGGAGGATGTTAGGCAAAGCTTACACAGCCTAGGGACTAACACAAAAGGGTGAATAAAGCCATATCAGTTCCCCAGACTGTACAACTAAGTAACATTAGACCCAACCTTAGTATTGCTAGCAAAACTATTAAAACTGGTAGGGTAAATGTTAATACTGGTCATGGAAATGTTAATTTGGCACTCCTTTTATGTTGGTGCTTCTAGGATATAATACTGGCAAGGCAAACTGTTAAATTCTGGTAGTGGGCATTTAATCTGGATACTCAATTAAGTTGGGTGCTTCTAGATTTAATACTGGCAGGCTAATGTTAATTTTGGTAGTGGCCAATAATACCTGGTAGAGTAAATAGACCAGTAGGTATCAAAACAAAACAAGCCCTAAAATTTCAGGTGAATCTTAAAAGTCCAAAGAAATGTGTTTTTCAATAACAAGATCACCTGTAAATAGGACCCTTTTCAAGGAATAATCTCACAGGTCAAATAAATATGCTGTTTAAGGGCAAAATTGGGCACTGTGTTATGACCTAGCAGGTTGTGTTTGGAGAAAATTAATACCACTTCAATTACAATAGTGGGACCAACCCTGAATCAAATGTTAATGTTATAGTGGTCACAAGGCAGACCCAAAGATATGAAGGCCTGGGTCACAAAGTCGCGCAAACTAAACTTATTTTTCATTGTTGCAGGATCATCACTGAAGCAATATGGACATATAGGGAAAGGGGGTATTTTGATGAGGATGTTCTGGGACAGCTGGTAAAGGGCATCTTGAAGATTATACGAATGTCCAAAGGTGGATCAGTTACTGTTGGAGGAAGTAAGGTAGTATCTTTGGAAAGGTAATATTAGATTAGGAAATTTAGTTTTTTGATTGATGTGGTTTGTGATAGAACTTGGACATTTAAATTATTCTCCATATCTCAGATATGTGATAAAAATCTAAATGTACTTTTTACTGTAAAAGAGTGTTTTGTGGTCGTACTCTGACTTCATGATGCCTGATGAAAATTCAGGTCCTTTCTTATAAAGTTCCTCAGGCAAACAACATGTATTACTTTGATATGAAAAATGGTGTTCTTCAAATGAATTACACTTGTTTATTAGCAAAAGCTCATTTGATAGAAGGCTTTAAATTGTGGACAGTGAGGTAGGTCACTCCTAAATTTCAAAAATCTAAATAATCGTAATAAAGGATAATCTAGTTAGGGGTTATTCCAAAAGTTTCAAAATGACCACACTTGTGTTGCTTGTCAGTAAGGAAAGCAACACAAGGCCTCTTGTAAGGACAAGATTTGTTAGATATTTGTGCACTCACCCATTACACCTTGCATATAGACTTATTTGGACCTACCTCAGTGAGGAGTATCGAACCATGCAAGTTACTGTCTTGTGATTTACTGATGACTATGTAAGGTTTTTCTGGGGTTTTCTTTCTAGCCAAGAAAGGATGTGACTAGTGACATCCTTAAGACTTTTATAAGCAGATAGAAAACAAATCTTAATCAAAAAGTAAAAATATTAGATCAGATTAATGGGACAGAATTTATTATCAGGGTTTATGCCTGAGTTCGGTTGGGGAAAGGGTATAATAAGGAGTTTAGTATTGCAAGAAACTCCTCAGCAAAATGGGGTTGCTGAGAGAATGAATAGGACCTTATAGAGGTGCTTGGACTATGCTACTGACTCACAAATTACCTACCTTTTTTTGGGCAGAAGCAGTCAATAATGCTTGCTATTCCTTCGAAAAGGGTAAGAGTACCAGCCTCAACACAAAACTCATTATGAGCTTTTGTTTGGCAACAAACTCCAATCCTTAGCTACTATTAAGAACATTTGGGTTGCCATGTTTCATTTCAATTTATCTTTTGCCCAACTAGGAAAGTTTGATGGGGAGTATGGATGAGGGTTTTCTTGATTGGTTACTCTGTGAATAGTAAAACGCTTTTAGGGTTTATAAATTAGTCACCAAAAAGAGTTGAAAGTAAATCCTTATGTCAACTTTCTTGAAGAAATACAAATGTACAGGGAAAATGCATAGGAGGATTGTGATTGGACTATCTTACAGACTTATGAATATATATGATCTCTTGCAAAAATCACAGCTAACCCTGATAGGTTCAAAACGAGGTAATTGATATTGATGAGCAGACTGATGAGGCTGCAGAACTGATGGTGGTCTCTTCTATTCTAGGAAAAGAAAGATGTTTTGGAAAAATTGTTACAAAGAAGATCACTCCCAAACAGCATCTTCTCACCATTATCAAGTCTGTGAGAATTATGGCTTTAGAAAAAGAGCGGGATGCTCATGCTTTGAAGCACTTAGGACCTGTTAAATGAACAGAAACTCTTAACCTTAGTACTATATCTGTTTAATACTGGTGTCGATAATCTTAATATGTTTTTTGAGGAGTTATCTGGAATATTGAAGCTATCTTTCAAGTGGTGATCATGAAGAAGAGGTCTTTTCTGATGCCAGATGATGATGAGTTGCCTGAATTAAGGATTTTTTGTATCAATCAGTGAGGTGATCTTTGAACCAGGCCTCTCTTTGATTGATGATGGGTTCATTATGATTTTCAATAATTACAGATGAGGTAGTATGTCTACTATAACCACTCTGAGGATTAATGTTCATCCTCATAGTCAAATTTGGAGGTTCCAATACACCTGTTAAGACTAGATGCTCCTGCTCGCAATGGGAAATCTCTGAGGCTCATGTTAGTGAGCTACTAATAAGCACACCAAAGAAGCAATCATTAAAGACAAAACATTGTTTTTTTGATTGCATTTTGTCCAGTTTGAAACAAGGAAAGTCTCAGGAAGCTGAGAGATGATAGCTGGGTTGAAGCTATGCAGGAAGAATTGTTGCAGTTCAAGCTTCAACAAGTATGGGTTTTCGTTGATTTACCCATGGTTGCTAAGGGTTGGTGGATGGTTGATAGGTACTTTAAATGGGTAATACAGGAACAAGAAGGAATGAGGGGAGTAGTTGTCCTGGAAACATAAGCAAGGCTGGTAGCTCAAGGTCATAGATCAGAAGACGGGGATAGACTATGATGAGTTTTTTGCTCTGTGCAAGAATAGAGGCATCTCAGGATGTTTTTTGGATTTTGCTCATCATTTATGGGATTCATAGTCTATCAAATGGATGTTAAAAGTGCTTTTTTATATGGCACTATTGATGAAGAGGTTTATGTCTCACAACCTCCTGGTTTTGTTGATCCTGATCATCCTACAAAGGTTTATAAGGTGGTCAAAGCTTTGTATGGATTGCCACAAGCCCTAGAGCCTTGGTATGAACTTTGTCAACTCATTTTAGAGACGCATGGATACAAGAGGGGCACCATTGACAAGATTTTATTCATTAGAATAGAAAACAAAAAGGATATAATGTGGTTCAAGTGTAATGGTTGATGATTTCATTTTGGGGTCTTTCCAACAAGTTTGGTGTGATGAGTTTGATGAGTTTGACTGCAAAGCAGATTTAAATCGATGTTACATGGGTGAACTTACATTTTTCTTAGGTCTACAAAAGTCAAGAGAACAAGGGAGAATTTCATATTCTCAAGACACGTATGTAGATGTGGTCACTCAAAAAATTTGATATTGTAATGTCAAAGCTGCATCACTCCATGGAGACCAAGTTGCCTTTAACAAAGGAGAGAAGCTTTTGATGTTAGATGTACTCTTGTACAGATCTATGATGGGTTTCGCATGTACTTTATGTTTCTAGAACTGATATTATAGTATGCACTTAGTTTGTGTTTTTTACGTTTTCAAGGTAACTCATAAGACTTTTCATCTAAATGCTGTATGAGGATTTTCAAGATGGATATCAAGGGCAAAACCATAATACGTTGGGATTATGGTATCCTTGGAAATTAACCCTTCATTTGGAGTGCTTTCTCTGATAGTGAACTTGTTGGTTTACAAACTTGACAGGGAAATCCACAACGGTGGTTGTCAATTCTTGAGTCCAAAGACTTATTCATGGCAATGTAAGTAGACAGACTATTGTGGCGCCACTTTCGACAATCTGAAGCTGACTATGTAGCTGCTGCAAAGTGCTTTGGACAAGTGTTAGTGGGTTCAAAAAATGCAGAATTGTTGGACTATGGTTTCAACTTTCATGATTACAAAATCCACATTGATAATGAAAGCACAATCTGCATTGTGAGAACCTAGTCTATCTTGATCTAGAAGATTCTAAACACATATGGTTGATTCGTCACCACTTATCATGAGATTCGTTATGAGAAGAAGTCATAAGTGTGGAGAAATTACACAGACTTAAATGTTAGCTGATCTGTTGACAAACCTTTTGATGGGACCTCGGTATTCATTTACTTGGTGGTTAGCATGGTATGATCAACCCATACAGTTAAACTTTATGGGGAGGAAAAAAGTTGGTAAAATATTTTTGTTAGTATAGGGTTTAGATTTAATTAGGTAGTATATAAGTAAGAATTAATTCTGGTAGTAATAATTGTAGGATTAGATCTGGGTTATTTGTGATTTAATTCTGGTAGAATTAGTATTCAAGTCTTGCTAGTGTAAAGTTATAAAACTGGGTACCACTTAATAAGGTAGTTAAGCATTAAGTTGATAGTTTCTTAGGTTAATTCTGCTAAGTATTAGTAAAATTAAAATTGCCTTTTTGTTTAGGGATCAACTTTTGAAGGTACTTACTTGGTCGTTGGAATGGAGTATGCGGATCAATTGGGAGACATGGAAAAGGACATGCGTTGTACTTGTCTAATGCGATGCAAATTGATTGTATAGTAATGTTGTTTTGTGGTCAACTTGCTGTAAATATAGTAAAACTAGGTTTGGAAAATATGTTAAGTCTGGTGAGTATCATTATTACTGGCTGACTAATATATGTCGGGTAGTGCAAGTTCTTATGCTCTGGTCGCTTTCACTTAATACTGATTGAAAATTAAAATCATTTTATTATACCTTCAAACATAACCGTTGAAGATATTTTAAGCGCTTAAAACTGCTGAGATAGAGTACTGTATCTAGGGGATATATAAAGTAAATTTCTCTTTCATCCTTATCATCATTTTACCTATTTCTTAAAAGCAAATCAGTAAAAGATCTCTCACTACCAGACCTAATCTTTCAAACGTCCATACCAGTTTACAATTTGTTTAAAGATTCACAAAACTTTTCACCAAATATCTTAAAGATGGGCGAACTCAAGTATTGCGATGATAACGCAATAGTCAAGCTAGGGTTCTTACTAATCTCTCTGAGAGTGATGGTAACAGATGATTTAGTAGAATCTTCCTCATGAAGGTTAAAATTGAGGAATGTCTCTCACTCACCAATATCCACCTTATCTCATGATTCCCTTGATCAAGTAGTTTTGCAGAATTGCAAACTGCTAGATAGACACTTGCAGATGGGTAAACAACTTATGGCACATCCATAGATTCTTATTGAAATATACAATCATGAAGAGTCTGTTAGGAGGCACTCCAATTTGCTCAGTGTTGCTTCAAGGATATTATTCATGGTTTGCAATTGAAGAAATTTTTGCAGGTCTACAAATATTGGGTATGTAAATTGAAGAAACTTTTTAACTTTTGGAAAAGTCATTTTACACCTCAATGGAGATTTTGAATTGTCATCACATTCTTCATTGTATAAGCTCCAAAGTGGAGGATGGGATCAGTGGTAGCAAACATTGCCACTGTTTTACTTTGATCTGTCTTTCCTTGGAAGAGTCTTGAACTTTTCAAAACTTAATCTTTGATGGAATGATCTCTAATTTAAAAAGCAAATCAAAGTTTTTAATGTACCCTCGTTTTCTTCAAATGATTTTGAATGTACAAACTGAAAACAAAAACCTTTTTGTCCCTGTATTATTAACCAAAAAGATTTTTGGAAATATGAAAAGAAGTTTTCAAGGGATACATAGACCATTGTTGCCTGCTATGCTAACCATTGATGCAGGTCAACCTCAACCAAGTGCTGCTCCAACACCAACTCAGCCTGTACCAACTCCCTCATCATCTCATGTACAAATAACACAACCACAATCACCTCCTCCACCTATAACATCAACTCCTCCACCTATTACACAATCACCTCCACCACCACCTATCACAACATCTCCACCACCACCTATTCCATCACCAACACCACCACCTATCCCAACACCTACATCTCCACCACCATCTATTCCAACACCAACACCACCACCTACTTCACCACCACCACCACCACCTGAGACTGAACCTACAACAGATGAGTACATCTATGAGGAGCACTCTCCTGTCCACCATCACTTCTCACCCTCACAAGAACAGGCTCCAAGTCGCATGCCTATGGATGATTTGCTTCACACAGTTCCCAAGTTGATTTCTAGAATTGATAGCCTGGAATTGGATCTCAAACAAACCAAGCTAACCATGGGAAATGCAATAGTGAAGCTAGTCAAGAAGGTGAAGAAGTTAGAAGGGTTTCTGAAAAGGAGGAATTTGGTTTTGACAGACTCAGAGGATGAAGAACCTGAGACTCAAGGGAGGAAAAGTCAAAGTGATCCTCAAGATTCTTCCATGCAAGGACTGGTTACTCCTCTTACAACAAAGGCATATGCTTCAGGGGAGGAACAAGTGGAAGATATAAGCCCAAACACTCTTGAGGCAGCCAAAACTCTCTCAAAGGTTGCTTCTTTAAAGTCATGGTCATTTTGACGAAGGAGATGATACAAGAGATATGGAAAAGAGACCAAAGAAGAAAGTAAAGTAGTATCAAGCTTTGAAACTTTTTCAAGATCATGATTCTGCTGAAATGGTTAATGCTGCTGGTGAGGAAGTTAATACTGCTAGTGAAGTTAATACTGGCAGTATTAAAGTTAATACTGTTATTGAGCAAGACAGTATGTGGTGAAAATAAGGACAAAGAGGAATTCTAGCAACAAGGGTGACAGTCATATGTTCGAGTGAAGAAACTCCTAAGAAGTCAAAGGAACAAATTTTACAAGAAGAAGCTAGCCTTGCAGAAAGAATATGGTTGGATTCCTTACATAATACGAAGAGGAGGCTACGCAAAATACATTTGCGATGATCTTCTAGCCCCAAAGAATTGCTAGAAGAAGAAGAGTGATTTATTGACTGGCAACAGAAGAAAGAAATGCTCAAGTACAGTTTGAGCTCAATTTTACCACAATGAAGTTTGGGATTTGATAAGAGCAAAAACTGAAGCTATACTGAGTTAACAAAGAGTCATGCTTGGAATGTGAAAACTTCAAGGAGAAGACTTTGCAAAGAAGATGGTGGATCTTGTAAATCAAAGAAAGAAGTTGTTTGCTGAAGAAAGAGCTAAAGCTAAAAGGAACAAGCCCATGACCCAATCTCAGCTGAAAACCTACATGATGAACTACTTAAAGAATCAAGGGACATGGAAGATGACTCAGCTGAAGAAATTAAGTTTTGAGGAAGTCAAGGAAGAGTTTGACAAGCTTGTGAAACAGATTGAATCTTTTGCTCCAATAAGCTTTGAAGCAACTAAGCCAGTTTGAAGAGATAGGTGAGAGCTTCAAAAAAAGGACTCAAAGGCTGAAAAGAAGACAAGTGATAAAGCAAAGGATGATGAATCAACAAATAAGTCTGGAAAGAGAAGAAAGCAGATGGCTAGAAAAGGTATGAATACAAATGTTGATGAAAATGATTCTGAAGATTCAGATAAGGTTGATAAGCAAGAAGAGACTAACACAGGTACTGAAACTCCTATTAATCCTGTTCCTGTAGCTATGAAAACACCTAGTGTAGCTACCTATAAGATTATTAAACAAGGAGAAAAGGAGTTTACAAATGTTAGGGAGATGGAACAGACATAGTATGATCATTAATTTTGGTGCTATGTTTGAGAATCGTATTTTTGAATGACCTTACTGAATTGTACAGGATAGTAATGAATAGATATGAGGTTGTGGATGGGCCTGAGATAAGTTAGGAGAAGGGTTTCTGGGAAATGTTCTTAAGAATAATGTTTGAAGAACCTTAGACAGAATTATATGGAGAGAGATTATGGACCAGCAAAGATTAATAAGTTGGAGATATTTATGATAGATGTTGGGTACATTTGTTTTAAACTTAGAATGCCATGGATTGTTTATATGTTGTCTGAAAGAAAATTATACTCTCTGCTGAGGCATGTATAACTATGTTGAATATGAATCTTTTGGATGGAAAATGAGTGAAAGATTGCTTAGATTTTTGAAAATTGATGGAAAAAAAGCAGATTAGAATAGTAGTGAAGTTTAGTAGGTATGACAGCTAGGATAGAGATGAGTTGGATAAAATTGGTGAAGGTCTAGCACTAACTCAAAACAACATGGTTATCAGTTCACATGTCTAACCACATAAGGTATGGCTTGTACAAGAGCAAATCTCTTGGTAAAGACTGTTCCTCATAATCGTTATTGGTTGGGACAACTTGCAAATAAGTTGTTTGTCTTCAACTTCACTCAATATCTTTCTTACGTGAATAGTTGGTCAGCCATACTCAAGTTTTATGTGTTGCTTCTTTTATTGTGGTTGATGGCTGTGGAAACCATAACTGAGTCCATAAGATTATGGTTATCGGTAAGATGACATGCAAATCCTATATTAGAATGTGTTGTACTAGCCCCACTATTTTTACTCTAAATAAGTGGATGGTATATTCAACTCACCAAGTTTCATGTAACAAAGAGTGATCTCAATGGTTATCAATTTCGCTCTGAAGTTTCCTTTTTCTAAGGTGCCAAAGGATTTGACTAGCCCTGAGCTAAACGGTTACAGGTAAAGGGCATATCATATCGTTGCTGGCTTTTTTTTTGTGACTGAAATGATTTGCCCAAAAACGCCGATATGGTTATTCAATCTCACTCAAATGTTTCGAGTTAAGTACTGAGAGTTGGAAATGGTTTTGCAGTTGTGACCCTTGGATCACACCTTTTAGGTGGCAAGAGATGACTACTCCGCAGAGTTAATGGCTAACTGGTAAGACACTACAAAATCATTTAAAATTTTAATGAATTCACCTCTCACAGGAGTTAAACACACCTGGAAGTGAATGAGAATAGACATGAAAATTATTATGATTTGATGTACAAATTGTCAAGGTTGTGATACAATGGATTGAATGAATTGTTTTTGAAGGACTAGTTGCTGTCAGATTTGAAGATCATAAAGACATATTACTTATGAATGAAGAAGTTCAAGGAAAACCTCTAAGTTCTCGATGAAGCTTAAAGTATTTAAAGATCAGAATGTTTTGAAAGAATCTTGAAGTTCATGCATATGAAGATCAAGTTAGGGGAGGGATTGTTAGGAAATTTATTTGTAACCAGAACTTAATACTGTTAGTATTAATTAGTCTGTTGGTAAAGTTTAGTACTGATGACGAATAGTTTAGTATGTTAGTATAGAAGTTAAGTCTGGTCTTAGAGCAAGTTAAGTTGCTAGCTTTAACTTAAGCATACATATGGCAGTATAAAGTTAAATACAAAGGCTTGGTAGACAGTTAAGTATGTTTGTAATTTTCAGTAATAGTATTTCAATTTAGCGTTATATTAGGAAGGATAAGCATTATCTTCTTAACGGTTTTAGGGTTCTTAAGTTATAAATGGAAAATAGAATAGTATGTAAACATCGGTTGATTGAGTATTCACAATCTAATAGTAATAGTAATTGTAATTTTTGTATTCTGTTCTTGTGTTAATCTTGGTATAGATCTTGATCAATTAAAGTTGACACATGTGAACCAGTTAGATCAGCGGGTCTTCGAGCAGCAACTGCAGGACCTGGAAAAACAACACTTGGTGGAGAATTTAATAACTCATAAAACATTGGTTGGAACAATATATCTCAATCATTCTTTGTGGGTGGTACATACGGTGTTGAAGAAAGAGGATTAGGCACGAGTCCTGAACTGAGTGTTCCAAGAGTCATCTGTTGAGGCTTGGGTCCTGAACTGAATTGTTCAGAAGCCATTGCCGTCAGCTCATCAAAGTCTACATGAATTATTTCAATGATCATACGGGTATTTTTATTGTAGATCCGGAATTCTTTCTTTGCTGGAGCATAGCCGATGAAGATTTCAATAACTGCTTTCGGTTATAACTTGCCAAGATCGTCACTATCTTTGGTGGGATAACAGAGAGCACCAAAGACGTGGAGATATGATAAGTCAGGTTTCTTGTTATGGAGAAGTTCATATGGTGTTTTATTATGAGGTTTTCGACCGATGTTTGGTGTGAGATCCTGATATCTTCGTAGTAAGCTTTGAGTGTTTGATTGACAAACTATGTGCCATTATCCGTTCTTATGTTTCAGACTGTTGCATTGAGATGAACTTGAATCATTTTAAGAAATTTGATCATGAACTCTGGAACTTCATCCTTTGATCTTAGAAATTTTACTCACATGAACCGAGAGTAATCGTCAACAATCACCAAAATGTATTTCCTTCCATTGATACTTTGAATCCTCATTGGTCCGCAAAAGTCCATATGCAATAGATAGAGCTTTTCCTGAATGGAGTCTTCAGATTTTGGTTTGAGGGAGTGTTTCTTGCTATTCCCTAAAGCACAGGCAGAACATAAATGATTCTTCTGAAACTTTAATCTCGGTAGCCCGCCAACCATTCCTTGTTTGACCAGTTGAGTGATGTAATCAAAGTTTTAATGGGATAATCTTCGATGCCATAACCAAGATTTGGTTTTGGACGCTTTAGACAAGAGACAGATGGGAGAGGTTGACATCATATTTTCCAAAGACAATGTGTATAAGTTTGAGCCCCTAGATCCCTTGAGTAAATCAACATCTTCTAAGTCACGAATGTGGCAGGTGTGTTTGCGAAATGTAACCTTAAGATCGGAATCATAGAATTGTCCGATGGAGGATAAGTTGTGACCTAACCCTTCTACATAATAAACCCAAGTGATTGTAACGTTTCCCAGCTGATAATCTCCATAGCTCATAATCTTTGCTATCTGGTCGTTGCTGAATCTTACAGTACCCAGAAATTTATAAACATAGTTGATGAGCTAAGAGCAGTTCCCTGTCATATTTTTGGAGCATTCGGAGTCCAGATACCAGAGAACAATCTGGACAACCTGAAATTAACAAGAGAAGAAGAAGATGGAATATCTGAAGCATTGGATCCCCAAGACTGGTTGGGTTCCGAGGTGTTAGAAATCCTAGATTCTATAATCTTGGATTTACTACTCGAACCTACAGATTTTATTGGTTTGGGTCTCCTACTATAGACTTTAATATCTGATTGTTGTGTTTCTACTGATTTAGAAGTTGTTTCCTTAAAAGGCACTACTTTAGTGGAGGTGAACCTAGTTAAAGGGCACGAATTACCAACTAAAGTGAAAGTTTTTCCTGTGGGTTTTCACCTATAGCCAATATCAGTAAACACTTTACCCGTAGGTTTCCAAAAATTTTTCTTTTTATTATTCTTAGCATACTTAGATGTAGAATGCACATTCACATCTTTACCAAAATCAAGAACACACATGTCATGGTTTGCATCAAATATACACTGATTACAAGTAGCACAAATTAATTCTGAATTTGCATTTAACATTAAATGCATAATATTTGCATTACAAATAGGTTCAACAACACGATTCATTTTATTGACTTAGATTTAACGCTCATAGGGTGGTCTTCTACTTTATTCTTCATGTTGCTACTAGTAGTTCGCAAGATCTATTGTTCTTGGTATTGCCTGAAGTCTGTGATCTGCTAGCACTAGTAAAACTCTTTAATCCTGTAGAAGTCAACATAGGTTTGTTAGAATCTGGTGTGTTGTGGGAACCTACTTGTTGTTTGGTGTTACTTGGTAATGTGACAGATTCGGCAAACCTAACTTTCTTGTTTTTGTTTAATGGTGTGACAGCCACCAATTTCTCACTAGGTTTTGTTAAACTAGGGCATGTCTTAGAAACATATACTAACAATTCCTGAACGTGTTTTGTAAACATGTAAGCGATGTATAAGAGAGGTTTACTAGGATTATCTAAAGGTTTTTTGGCTCTGGCTTATTTAACTATTCCATGAAGAATATCAGATTGTTCCTTAGTTGCCTTAAGATAGTGTATGTGAGCTTCCTTATTGTTCAACAATTTAGGAGATAGTGGTTCTAATCAGAGTCTAAAACTTCTAGAAGCAATGTGGTGCATTAGTTAATGGGTGGGCATTATCAAGCATATTTTTCCCTTTTAATCTCCTTAATTCATTTTGTAATGCTGTTGTCACGAAAACCTTTTCTTGAATTTGACCTTTTAAATCCGCATTTTCCATAGACTTAGAATTCAATTGAGCAATCAAAGAGTCATAGTGTTCTTTAGAAAGAGCACGTGTCTTTTTAATTGAATCAAATTGATCTTTGTAAATCTTTTTCAAATGCTTAATTTTTCTTTATGCAAAACCTTACTTTCAAAGATTAATTTGGCCACACTATGCTCAATGTTTATGGTTTCAATCTCATCCATATCTTGTTTCACTTTGTCCTTTTTATCAGATTCTCTCAAAGATTTAATGTGGTTCCTCAACTTGTTAATTTTGGTGTCCTTTTCTTGTAGCTGAGCTTTCAAATCATTGTTTTCAAAATATTTTGAAAATTCTGGAGCATTTTGATTCTCACATGATTTGTCCTTTTGAAAAATTTGTTGATTAAGTTGTATGTCAAGTTCTAGAGAAAGAAATGTTTTTCAAGTTTTGCAAAACTACTTGAAATTTCAGTGTATACATCTCGTTGAACTATATTTTTCTTTTTGACAAGCTCAGATTCAAGATCTAAACACTTGTTACAAGTTTTACTTTTCTTCATTTCCAAATTCACAGAATCACCAAAAACAGTAGTAGAAGTCATCACACATAGCATAACATCTTGAGACATGATTTGGTGTAAGAGTTGATCATTGTCAAGAAAAAGTTATTTCTTATAAATTTCAAAACAATGTTTTAGCTACAGAACACTGTTGAATAAAAGCTTCCATTTGGTTAAAAACTATTTGGACTTTAGTGATTTCATCAAGAAGATCTTTATCAAAAACATTAAATATGTCTTTTAAAGTCTTTAAAAATGGAATTACTTCATTTAGAAAAACAGCTTTAGTATGTTTAAACCCCTATGAACCCTCAGTAAAGGCATCAGGTGTAATCCTCTCTTTCAGCACAGTGTCAAACTTGCCAAGATGGTATTTAAGCTTTTTAAGGCGTGTATTTACCAGGCTTACGAGCCTCAATTTTGATAGGTAAAATATTAGATTGGTCAGTATTAGGGTGTGAAGTTTGTAAGCAAAAAACATGTTCTGCAGACAATTCTTGTTGTGGAACAAAACATTTACCAAAATCTTCAGACAATTAATTTAACTCAACATAATTAATTAGAGAAACATTAATTTTCTGTTTTATAGAAATTAGATCATTTTGTTTTGTAAGCATTTTGGATCGACTTATTTCTTCCAAAATCAATGTCTCTTCTTCATCAGTCACAGGGATCACATCATGTTGCCTAAAGATTATACTACCATCATGCAATGTTGGCTTAATCCGCTAAGCTTTCTTAAGATAAAACGGATTTTGATAGCCAAGTTCTTGTTTGTGGGTGTCATCATAAAAAACTTGTGGCTTTGTTAACATGTGCATTGTATGAGTATATTGACCCACTTTATATACAATATTATTCAGTTCTTTTATTTTCTTTTCTAAATCAATTTCCTTGTCCAAATATTTACTTTCCTTTTCTTTGAAAACAATATTTGTTTGTAATAATGATTCCTTTTCCTTGATTTGATTAGAAAGATTTTGTTCAAGTTAGTCAATTTGCTGCTTAAGTGCAAGTCTATCCCGAATCATGTCATCAATTTGAGAATCAATTAACTTTTCATGACTACTTAAATCAATATTAAGTCTTGGTTCAAAAGTTTTGACTCGTTCTTTATATCTCTTAAGCTCAGCGGTTAAGGATTCACTATTTGATTCCTTATTAGCCTTATCCCAATTAGTTACATGATTAATCATTTGTGCAGACATTTGTTCAATCACAGATAGTATCATTGAATCTTGTTGTACAGACGAATTAGTATCTTGAACAGCTGCTTGTTGTGTTTCTAGTAGATATTGAGAGTAAGGAATGATATTACTATCACTTGCTATCTCATTATCTGGATAATCATCAATGGGTGTTTGTTCAAAATGCTCTATCACTTGTACACTTTGATTATCTATATCATTCTGATAAGTTTCAAAATGTGGTACCTCAGAGAGAACGTCTGAACCGTAGTTTGAGAGATTGGCCATCAAAACCGCTTTTGTTGTTGAAATATCATCACAGTCGAAATCATAAGCATCTAAGTCATCAGTTTAGAAAGCTGCATTCTGTGGAATTATTGTCTGAATAGCTTGACCATCTGGAATCCCTGGATCCTCAAGAAATGCTAATTTCTCTTTATCTAAAATTTTCCCCGATTTATATGCTTGAACTAGCAACATCTTTTCCTGGTACCATGCAGAATTCTTTAGCCTCTTAGGCTTAGTACACTGCCTAGCCATGTTTCCTTTACCTTGACAATTATAGCATTTAACAACCCTTGCCTGTCCACCTGCATTGTTTCCCCCCAAACTTGTAGCATTTCCCTTATTTCCTATACCAGCATAACTTTGTACTTGCCTCCCTTGAATTTGTTATACAGTGACTCTGCCATATTGAATAATGGCCTGATTTCTCAGATTAGAGAAAGTTCTAAGTTGATTGTTAGTCAAAGGGAAGCGTGAGGCAGCTATAGCAGACATAAATGCCATTACTTTGTTAAGACAAGCAATTGGATCTGTGGAAACTAGGAGGGAGGGGGTGAATAGTTTACATGTTTGTTTTACGTTTCAAAAGTTTACTTTCAAAAATCTATAGATCCGAGTTATATGTTCAATCAAATCACAATATGAACAAGCAATAACTATCTAAACTAAAACACGATAACAACAATAATAATGTAAAGAGATAAGGAAAGAAACAACCAAACCAAGACACCAAGATTTTATAGTGGTTCGGCTACAAAGCACCTCTTCGCCCTACTCCACTCCCCGAGTATCCGACTCGAGATTTCACTATGTCCTTTAGGGCGGAAGAAAAACCGTTTACACGTCGCTTATGTTATTTTTCGACACTAAGCTAAATGTCGAATCCTAATCTTAGCTAGAACCAATCTACCACTTCACAAGATATACACACTCACAAGATCTACACTATCAGATCTACACAATATCTAAATCACACAAATACACAAGATAAATACAATAGAGTTTTGGTACTTAGAAGAAAGGAGGATAGATCACTAATTAACACTTCGTTTCTTGACGAATACGAGTGTTCTTCTCTTGCACTTGAATGAGAGGGAAGAGATGAGAAGAAGAGATTAGATCACTTGAAACAAATCTAAGTATGTATTGATCAAGGGGGGGGGAAGTTTAGAGAAGAAAAAGGTTTAAATAGATAAGAAAAAGACTAAAAAATTTCATGCAAAGAGGAATTATTTTTCTGCTGGATGACAGTATTTATAGGCAGAGAATACCCAACGCTCTCTGGGGGCGGTTCCGACGTTACCCCTTATATAAAAGGTGCGCGGCTAGGCCTATAAAGGGGTCCCGGCCTAGACTCCCTCCCATTTAGTCTGTTTATGAAGGGAAGATTGTATCTGGTGTCGAAGCATCCGTTTGGGGGAAATTTAATTTTAAAATTTAAAGTTTTAATAAAACTTTTTTATTAATTATGAAAATATTTTGAAAAAAAATACTTTTTTGTAGAATAAAAGTAAGGATTAAGAGAAAAATATTTTCTTGATCCACTAATCATGCATAATTAAATTTTGTTTTGTCCAACCTTAACTGATCATTAATCTTAGAAATAAAATTTTATATTTAATAATTTGTAAACGTTTATTTTTATTGTAAAACTTTTTACATTTTGCTATTATCAAAACGTTGAGAAGTCGAAAAATATAAATAACATTTTTAGGCATTATTTGTATTAACAATCTCTTCCTTTTTGATATGACAAAATATAAACTCATTTTTTAAAGAAATTAAAGATGTTACAATTAATTGGAATGAGTTTATGCTCCATTTCTGCCCCTTTTTGTCGAATTCAAAAGAATATCGTTCGAGTTGTTGAAGGAAGAAAGAAATCGACGATATCAAGACTCCCCCTTGATGTGTGCTCCCCCTTGTTCGGGGCACCAAGGGATCGATCTTACGAAAATTGTTTTGCTACAAAACAAAGTTAGAAGTACAAGTGCAAGACAAATATCTTTCAAGTTAACACATTGTATTTAAATTAACAAAAGAAGAGTTTCACTCAACCAACAAGAAACTCATACAATAGCACATCCAACTAATACATTCATTATAAAATTTAAAACTAGATCTTAATAAGAGCTAAGACAAATTCATACAACATTTGTATGAATCATTACAATAGAAAGTAGATAATCATAAAGACATAATAAGGCATAGATCTACACTAGTTGATTCTTGAAAGGTAGAAGATGCCGTAATCAAAAGATGAAAGAACAATTATTTAGGAAGATTAATCATGTAGGAATGATTAATTAAAGAGGGAAAAAGAAGGGGTTGGTGAACCATGATTTGGAGGGATACGGGTTGGAGGGATGGGACGGGTTAGGAGATAGTGAATGAAGTTGATTTCATTTCTCAAAGAATGGAATTGGTGTCTAGAAAACTTGCAACAATGACAAAAACTTGAGTGAAATTCAACTTGAGCATGAGAAGGAGGATGAATTTGTGGTGGTGGTGGTGAAGGTGGTGCATGAATGTAGGCATTGGATGGATTATAGTCTGAATCAAGAATGGTAGAAATGTTGTGGAGTTGGTTAATCATTTGATCTCTTAAGGGATTGTAAGATGGTGGTGAAGGAGATTGTAAGTAGACTCTTGGAGGAAGAGGAGGTGAGTCATTTTGGGAAGGAGGTGATGATTTTGGAGTGGATGTTTTGCATTTCCATACTTGTCTAACCGACATCCTTGGTTTTCTAGAGAAGTTGGAATGGTGGTTTGAGCAAGACATTGATAAAGAAGAAGAGAGATTTGAAGGAGATGAAGATGGTGGTGAAGTATGAAAGTTGGGTGATTAAATAATGAGAAGGATTGGATAAAGTGGCAAAGCATGGTTTAGGAAGAAGATAATGCTAAATATGGTTTAGCCAATCTGGGAAATGACAGCTTGAGGATGTAGGTAGGAGGGTCAAGATACAGAAAAAAGAGGTAAACTCAAAATTTTTCTTTCCCTCCTGGTGGCGGTCCTATATCACCTGGCGGTCCCAAATATATTGGGGGGCCGCCGGAATAAGGGGGCCGTTTTCTGGAGACAGGAAGATTTCTAGTTTTCTCTTTTTCTTAAGTCTAGTGATTTCGGCTTCTACCAATATTCAAGAATCAACTAGTTTAAGTAATAATATGTAGTTCTATTCTAACATACAAATCATTTAGCAAGTAGTAGCATTTCATCTCATGTCATAATCATAAAATTTGCTAGTCATAGAAAGATGATAGAATGTAGAAGATTATCCAAGTCAAATGCAAATTAAAATTTGCCACTCCTAGTCCTAATAATAGAGAAATATAATGTATTAAACACGATAGATGATAATAATAATAACAATAATAATAATAATAATAATAATGTCATAGTAGTTGTGTCAACACGTTCATTTTTGTTTTCCGCCCATCATGTTCATGAGAGCTTGTCCAATTGACCTTAACCCTTCCCGGTGAGCATCTCTTTGTTGAGTTTGACGATTAATAGTTTCGGAGAGATAAGTGTTTAAGTAATGACTTTCATGAGGAGAGGAAGGATTGGGATGAAAAGATTCGTCATCATTTTCCTCGATGGAATCATCCAATGGATGAGATGACGATGGATGATTTAGAGTGGAGGATGAGGAGGAGCTAACATTTGACTCACGAGGTCTTTTCTTGCCCTGATCCGCTCGTGTCTTTCGCTCGTAATGAGGAGCGACCGGATGCATGGCTCGATCATGTGAGAGATAATGATCAAAGGCTAGCTCAGGAGAGACGGACACGACATGTTTGAATAACCTAGTCAAGAGCATTCCATAAGGCAAGAGTTCCTTTGGTTTGAATCGAGTCTTTTCCATTCTTTTGAGAATGAAAAATGCTAGGTTATAAGGAGTGGATGTCTCAATGCAATAAAGCATGTGACAAAGACAAGCGAAGACATGATCCCTATGTCCTCCTAGACAAATGGCATTTTCACGAATAATATCAACCCAAGGTTTCATATGAGTTTGAATCTCTCGGGTTAAAATTTTGTTTTCACCTACGACAATCATTTTCTTATTTTTGGTACGAGTCTCTTGACCTTGTCGAGGAACTTGAATAAGAGACTTAATGACTCTTGGAGACGGAGGTTTGGTTTTATAAAGACCTCTACTTGGAACACTTACTAACAAATGGTCAAGAGACCACATTTCGGTGTTAGAGGCTTGACCTTTGAATAGGATTTTCAAAATTTGACCAAATTCCATAAGAGTGAGGGAGAATGACTTATTTTGAATGACAAAGTTGACGACAAATTAACCCTCAGAATTATAGGTAAAAGTGAGTTGACCATAAAACTCAAGAACAAAGCGAGGTATAATTTATTCGTAAATGTCTAACAAACAATCAAAACCGATTGACTCAAACTTAGCACGAATATGACTCATATTTTCGAAGTTTGGACTTACAAGACTTCCCTCATAAAAGTACCATTTTTCAAGATTTGCCATTGTGTTTAGCAAGGGTTGATTAAATTCATTCGATATTAGGGTTATGTAGTATCATGTCTTTTGATGATCTAGACTGGTAGCTCAAGGCATTGTTACCTAGAAAGACACAAACAAGACCATATTTTAATCGCTTATACTTGTATTGATGTTTTGAGTTTGTGCCTAGTGTGTGCCTAAATGCAACAAATGTGGAGTAACGATTAACTCGGCCTAACCATAAAATCCTAAGAGTTAACCCAAACACTTCTTAATTTGATTTTGCTCATCCAAACAAGTCGAAAAATACATATGAATTATGTATCTTGAAATTTGTTCATGAGATCATTATGCATGTGTTTGAAAAGGTTTTTAGGTTGTATTGACAATGCATAACAACAATTTTATTATATTCCTAACGTGAGTGATTTAAAAGTAAAATTGGGATTTTAGTTCAAAATCAATTTTTCTACAAGCTCATTAATATGTGCAAATACTATGTCTACGGGAAGCATATTAGTTGTACATTGTATCATAGTAGTTCTAATTGTACAAAATTGAAAGAAAAATGGATAATCCCCAATTTTAATTTTTGGTGTTCATCATGAACCCTAGAATCAATTTGAAAGAAAACAGATGAAATGACTTACAATTGATGATCTTTGTGATGTTGGGATTGATTATTAGTGTTGATTTGATCTTCAATTGATGTTTTAATGGTTGAATTTGAGTTTTGGTGGGTTTTGGGTCGTGTTCGTCGAGTGCAGCAGATAAGGGGGTGTTTGTTTTGTGTTTTGAAAATTTTTGTTTAAGTGTTCCATATTATGATCTGCTGATGGCGGTCCTATATCCCTTGGCGGTCCCAAATATATTGGGGGGCCACCTATATGGGGGCCGCCCTCAGTAAAGGGTATTGGACTTGGTTTTTGATGAAAATTATTCAAGGAAGAGTGACATTTTAATTTGCATTTCGCGAATTAAAGATGCTTAAAGTACTTCGGATGAAGTAATTAAGTTGTCACGACACGGAGTGGAACATAGACTAGAATCGAGACAGAAGAAGGAGAAGCGAACCAATATGATTTATGGAATGTGTTCCATCATTCCTAAACCAAGACGTAGATAGTTAAACGATTTACGTTTAAGGGGTTTAGTAAGAATGTCGGCAATATTGTCGACGGACGGTACTTTTTCGATTGAGATATGTCCTTTTTAGACATTATCACGAAGAAAGTGGTGACGAATTTCGATGTGTTTGGTACGAGAATGTTGCACCGGGTTTTTGCTAAGGTCAATCACGCCTTTGTTGTCGCACATGATGGGAACGTCATCAAGTCGTACGTCGTAGTCGATGAGAGCTTGTTTCAACCATAGTGCTTGTTGACATGCCTTTTCGGCGCTTACGTATTCCGCTTCGGTAGTAGATATAGCAAGAGCGGTTTATTTCTTCGAGAACCAAGATGTCAAACAACATCCTACGAACGTACAAATACTGCTAGTGCTCTTTCGGTCAACATAATCTCCTGCATGAGCAGAGTCGGCATATACTACGGTTTCTATGCCGGTCCCCTTAGGATACCATAATCTAAAATGCGTAGTGCCTTTAATGTATCGGAAGATACGCTTAACCGCTTCAAGATGATAGGTTTTGGGAGCCTCTTGGAAGCGGGCACAAAGGCATATACTAAACATGATATCGGGCCTACTTGCCGTTAGGTATAATAAACTACCTATCATGCCTCGATAGTTGGTACTATCTACCGACTCACACTCTCCATCTTTCATGTGTTTAGTATCGGAGGACATGGGGGTTTTCATTGGTTTAGAATCTTCTAGACCAAATTTCTTAAGCATTTCTTTAATATACTTAGACTGATTAAAGAATATACCATCTTCTATTTGTTTAATTTGTAATCCAAGGAAGAAGTTAAGTTCACCCATCATGCTCATCTCAAACTCGTCATGCATGATTTTGGAAAATTCATCACACATGTCTTGATAAGTCGAACCGAATATAATGTCATCGACATATATTTGAACAATGATGAGATTAGAACCTTTCTTCTTAGTAAAAAAATAGTTATCTACCATTCCCATTTTATATTCATGTTTAATAAGGAAAGCTTTTAATCTATCATATCAAGCTTTGGGTGCTTGTTTAAGACCATATAAAGCTTTCTTTAATTTATAAACATGATCCAGTTTTTTGAAATCAATGAATCCCGGAGGTTATGCCACGTATACCTCCTCATTCATAAAACCGTTTAGGAATGCACTTTTCATATCCATTGGAATAGTTTAAAATCTAAGGCACAAGCATAAGCTAATAATATTCTAATGGACTAAAGTCTAGCAACCGGGCATAAGTTTCATCATAATCGATGCTATCTTGTTGGTTGTAGCCTTAAGCAACTAACCTAACCTTATTTCGAGAAAGAACACCGTTCTCTTCTAACTTATTTCTAAACACTCACTTAGTTCCTATAATTGTCATATTCTTAGGTTGTCGAACTAACTCCCAAATGTCGTTAGAAATGAATTGGTTTAATTATTCTTGCATGGCGACTATCCAACTTTCATCTCCTAAAGCTTCATTCACATTCTTAGGTTCTATAGTTGATATAAAACAAAAGAAGTTACTTTGGTTTTGGGCTTGAGACCTAAGGGTTCTTAGGTTAAGATTTCCTATGACATCATCTAATGGATGGTTCTTATATTCCTTAATGTTGACTATTTCATCAATTTATAAAGTTTCATCCACAATGTCATTTTCTAGGTTTTTCTTTTCGGTGACATTAATAGCTTCTTCTTCATCTAAGTCATCATCCACCAAGGGTGATGTTTTAGAGGGTGGAGGAGTTTCATCGAATGTCACGTTAAGTGATTCTTCGACTTTCCTAGTGTGTTTGTTTAAGATGTTGTAGGCTTTACTATTTTAAGAATATCCTAAAAAGACACCTTCGTATGACTTTGGGTCAAACTTGGTAAGGTAGTCTTTGGTGTTCAAAATGAAGCACTTGCTTCCAAACACTCTAAAATAATATAGCGTAGGTTTCCTACCTCTTAAAAGTTTGTAAGCTGTTTTTCCTAGAATGACTCTAATAAGAATTCGGTTGAGAATATATGTTGAAGTATCTACGGCGTTACACCAAAACTTTTGTGGTAACGATGCTCATTCAACATAGTTCTACTCATTTCTTGAAGTGTCCTATTTTTCCTTTCAACCACGCCATTTGATTGAGGAGTACGTGGAACCGAGAAGTTATGTGTAATACCATTTGCATTACAAAACTCTCTAAATTGCACCTCATTATCAAATTCTCTACCGTGGTCGGTTCTTATTGACACTATTGAACAACCTAATTGGTTTTGAATTTTCCTACTAAGTATTTCGAATTGATCGAAAGCTTCGGTTTAATCCTTAAGGAATCTAGTCCAAGTATACCTAGAGTAATCATCTACTATGACTAGGGTGTAACAGTTTCCTCCGTAACTCCGTACGACGGATGGACCGAAGAGATCCATATGGAGAAGTTCTAAGCATCTAGTCGTTGAGACTATATTCTTAGCTTTGTGACTAGCGTAAGCTTGTTTTCCTATTTTGCAAGCATCACAAAAATATTGGTCAAACTTAAGTTTGGGTAGATTTCTAACTAATTCCTTAGAAGCCAACGATTGAATGAGACGCATGTTTGTGTGACCTAATCTACTATGCCACAATGTGGAATTTTCATCAATCGTTGCTAGAAAAATTTGATCCTTTGGCTTATTTCCTAATTTCATCACATATAAGCCTTTCTTTCTAATTCCTCTACCTATGACTCTACCATCCTTAGTGATTTCACTATCATGTTCAGAGAAAGTTACTCTACACTTATTATCACATATGTGTCCAATACTTAGCAAGTTAAATCCTAAGTTATCAACATGTTCTACATTATCTATTTGAGAGAGTCATTAGAAATTGTACCTTTGCCAATGATGTTACCACAAAGATTACTACCAAAAATGACATTACCTCTATTGTATGTCTTGTAAGTGGAGAAGAGCTTTCGGTTACCCGTCATATGTTTAGAACATCCGCTATCCTTGATCTATTCGTCGGGCTCCAAGTCGACACCAAGGCATATCTATTTATATAAGACAATAACTCAAACATTTGGTCCCCAATATCTCATGGGTCCAAAGTTGTTAGTGCCAAACATCTCTTGCATTTGATGCAATTGGTTAGGATGTGAGAATGGAAGACACATTTCCCATGGCATGTAACTTTGATGTGGAAAGTTGTTCCAAGTTACAGGAAAGCCATGAGGTTGGTTTTGTCGACCAACATGTCTTTTTGGTTGCGGTGTTTTAAGACGAGAATAATTATTATTGACTCTTCTAGGAGGTGGAGTTTTTGATCTAAAATTGGGTTTCAAAATTCCAACTCTGGGTTTTGACAATGGCTTATAGAATTGTTTAACTTCATTGTCACTAGCAACAGAAATTTTGACTTTGTTTACAATTATGTGTTTTGGTCTAGGACCCAAAATAGATTTTTGAAAAGACACAATTTTCTCAGATCCAGGCGTTACTTGTGGCGGTCTCATAATTATTTTGGGGGCCGCCTGGTGAATTTGGTGGCCGTCCTTATTTATGGGACCTCCATCAGAAGACGTCTTTTTATGAGCTTTCACAAATTTTATTTCCTTAATTCCACTAGATGATGCTTCAAATGAATTAAACCCTAAACCTAATTTATCACCGGAGGGTTTTTGATTACTTAACATTTCATTTAAGCAATGTGTACTTTTTTCAAATTTGTTTAATCTAGTTGATTTTTCTTTGAGTTTTTTATTCTCAATTTTAAGTGTATGACACTTTGCACAATCGAGATTAACTCCATTGTTTTTCTCGAGTGTGGAAAATTTATCTTTTAATTCTCTAAGATCATTTTCTAAATTATTTCTAGTTGCTTTTAAGCTTTTGTTCTTAGTGATTATCTTTAAACTCATTTTGCATAATTTATCATATTCATTGTCTAAAGCTAAATCATCAATTGATAAATTTTCATCACTTAAGTAGGAGGATTCGGAACATACCTCACTTAATGCATGAGCTACGAGACACATTTCATTTTTGACCTTCTCATCATCTTCTTCACCGCTATTTCTCCAAGAGCCCCCGACAAAAGCTCTTTGGTTCTTGTCTTTTAGTGGTTTTGGACATTCTCCAATAAGATGATTCGGGTCGCCGCATCTAAAGAATTTTCTATCACTTTTACCATTCTTGTAATCACGGCTTCTTTGGAACGTCTTTTTGTCGTTCCGAGGTTGTCTCACGAATCTACCTCTTTTTTTAAAGAACTTCTCTTACCGCCATGGCGTACTCTTCGTCTTCACTACCAGAAGTTGAACACTCTTCATCACTCGATTCTTTCTTAGCCTTTAAAGCAATAGATTTCCTTTTAACTTTTGCTTTGACTATTTTGGAATCTTACTTGATGATCATTTCGTGAACTTTGAGGTTCCCGATAAGCTCATCAAGAGATAGTGACTTTAAGTCTTTCGACTCTTCAATCGCCGTGACCTTTACTCTCCATTTAGGATGTAGAGCCCTAAGAAACTTCCTTACGTAGTTTTTGCTAGAATAACCTTCATCAAGAGCTTTAAGACTAGTAATAATAGTATTAAATCTAGCAAAAGCACTATCTATAGATTCGTCTTCGGAAATAACGAATTGTTCATATTGTTGAACCAAAAGGTCGATCTTATTATCTTTGACTTGGCTATTACCTTGATGGGTGATTAACAAAGTTTTCCAAATTTCTTTTTCCGTATTACACATGAAAATTCTTTCATATTCTTTTCTAGGCAAAGCATTGTAAATAACCATTTTAGCTTCATTATTTTTCGCAAGTTTCTTTTTGAGATCATCGGTTTGTTTTTCAAAAGGGATAACCTCATCTAATTTGGTTTCTGGATTTTGTACAATAGGTTGAAAATCACCATCGGTAATAACATGCCAAAGATCTAGATCTTTTGATTTAACATATGTCTCGAATCTATTTTTCCAATAAATAAAACTATCACTTTCAAAAAGTGGTGGTCTTTGCATGGATTGCCCTTCTAGATATTTGTCAGAATCCATAGATCGATCCAAGCTTTAAAATACAGTATATTTTAAAAATCTTGAGTGACCTTGGCTCCTGATACCAATTGTAGGAAACTAGAAGGGGGGTTGAATAGTTTACCAGTTAATTATCCGTTTTAAAACTTTGCTTATAAAATGGTTTGATTCGAGTTGTATGTCAATCAATCAACAATATGAATCACAACTAAACTATCTAATGTAATGAACTAAATAAACAATAACAATATAAAGAGATAAGGAAAGAAACGATCAAACCAAGACACCAAGATTTATAGTGGTTCGGCTACGAAGCACCTCTTCGCCCTACTCCACTCCCCGAGTACTCCACTCGAGATTTCACTATGTCAACAAGCTCCCTTTAGGCAGAGAAAACCGTTTACACGTCGCTTACTTTCTTTTCTGACACTAAGCTAGATGTCGAGTCCTAATCTTAGCTAGAACCAATCTAAGACTTCACTAAGTCTTTACACACTCACAAGATATATACTCTTGGATTGACACACAATCCAATTCACACAAATACACTCTTGGATTAAATCACTTACTTTTGATCGACTTTCTTGGGTAAGACGAATCATTTTGCCAGATTCAGGAGCTAACATTAAAGCAATATTATCATTATAGAAACCTATATCATACAGACGAGGATTCACTCTCTGAGCTTTCTTGAGGAACTCAGGTTTAACAAAACTCGTTTTACAATTACGATTAAGCATATTCATTGTTTGAACTGATTGACCAGTTTTATATACAATATCATCCAAAACCTTCACTTTGTTTTCTAAAGCAATAACCTTTTCAATTTCTTTGTCTTTACTAGTTTTGTAAAACTTATTTTGAGCCTCTTTTTTGTGACATTATGGAGATGATTTCTTGATGTGCAAAAAGCTCATTTTTCATTTCTGAAATCGTTTGATTTAAATCATTTATCTTTCAAGTATGTTCATTAAGTGACTTCTGAGATTCCATTTTGTATGACATTAAATCTACTTTAGCTTTTGCACAATCAATTTCCACCTTTGACGCATAATTCACATCATGATACCTATCAAGTTCAGCTTGGAACTTCTTAAGGTCTTTCAACATCAATTGATTAGTCTTTGACAGTTCATTGTTTGCTTCTTTGAAATGGTTATTTGATGATTCTAAAATTTTATTTTTGGTTTTGAAATCCTCAATTTCACCTTTCAATTTATCAACTAAAGTCTTGTTTGATGATTCTAAAAGCTTATTACAATTTTTGCTGTCATCAATTTCACATTTTAATTTCTCAATTAAAGAAGCAAGCAAATCACGTTCTTTAGCAATATCATCATCATCATCCTGGTCATCCTATTCTCTATCATGACTCATATATAATGAATCAATAATTATATTACGTTCAGCTTGTTCATCTGGATATGTGTCATTAACATATTCAGGTTGCTTAGGATGTTCTCTTTTATTGGCAAACTCATTATAGTTATCATCATCATGTTGTACCTTTTGCAATGGCTCAACATCAAAGATGGGTCCAGAATTGTCAGTAACATCTGGAGTAACCTCTTGAATATGTGTCATATACATATAATGTGCTTCCAATTCCTGATCCTCAGGTTCATCATCAGTGTCATCCTTCCAGTCAGCTTGTTTAGCACTCAACTAGATTCTAGCTTCCTCTTGCTTACACAATAGCATCTTCTCCTTGTGATAAGCTGCATCCTTTACCCATTTTGGATTCTGACATTCCCTTGCTACATGCCCATATTCCTTGCAATTATAACACGGAATCCCAGAATGCTGCACCACCTGTGTACCTACATTCTCCCTAGCCCTAGCAACATTAACCGCCCTCTGATTATCATACCCAGTTCCTCTATTGATTCTTGGAGTATTATCCTGATTTGCTCTACTGGTGTTTGATGAAGTTCTGAGGTTGTTGTTGGTAGGTTTGTAGATTTTCTTGAATGATAGAGAAATTAAATCAATGAGTTTATCAATCTCCTTTTCCTTTGACATTTCATTATCTTCAGCAACCATAGTAGGTTCTTAATCATAAGTGGGCGGAAGAGAGTTGACAATTGCTTTACCTCTGTTTTTGGTAGCAGCTTGTTGTGATCTGGTTGAGGAATTTTTAGTGTAGTGATTAGGATGGTTTTGAGGATGGTAAACTGGTTGTTGTTGAGCAACAAGTAAAAGTAGATTAGCAGTACGTGCTAGTCTTTCAGCTCTTATCTTGTTGATTTCGTTCTGGTGTTGCTTCAGAATGTCATAAACCTTTGCCATTCTGGTTGTAATTGAAGTAAGACATAAACATTCACTTGATGAATTCATCATCTTGTAGAACCTTGAGTAATACGATTCAAGTGATTCACCATCCCGTGATGTGAATTATCCAAACTCCTAATATAAATTAGTTTTAAGATCTTGAACATTGATTGATTTACCCTGTTTCAACCTTTCAATTGCTTTCCACATCTCACATGCATTTGGACAAGCATCAACTGTGAAGTAGATATCATTATCTATCCCTGTGAGAATTATCTAAACAATTTCAGCTTCAGCATCTAAGTGGTTCCTTATGTCTTATGACACATTCTTATAGTTCTCCATGTACCCTTCTGTAGTGGTTTATGAACTACCTTTTGTAACTGGAACGGTCTTCTCAGTTAATTTGAATTTGTAAGGTACATTCTGGAGACAATAGTGGATGAGTTCATTGTTAGGTTTGGTGTCGATGTATCTCTTGATTCGGGATTTCCATTGAACGTAGTTACCAAGTGCTAACATTAGTGGACGGTCTTTACCACCTGCTTCCATGATGGCATTGTGAAGAGCATTTGATGTTTGAGTTAGCAAATTGGTGTTGGTATTTAACATTTTGCTTGAAATATGCAGTGTAATGTTTCGTAGTCTTGAAACAAAATGGACAGAATAACCTGTATTACATAAATCGCATGACATATTTCGCTTGGAATATGAATAGCACAAATTACATATTTCGCTTAGAATATGTAAATTTTGGCAGCACTTTGTTTCACACACTTGTAATGTTTCGCTTGGAATGTGTAAACTTGTACTAACATAAATCGCTTAGAACATGTTTCGCATGAAATATATTTTGCTCAGGACATATTTTGATACCTTCATATACATATTTTGCTAGCTTTAAAAAATTTAAACCCAGATTTTTTTATCCAAACACGTGTTTTAATGCTTGAATAAGCTTCTTATAATCCCTAAAGTAATGAAAGTACCACTTGATGATTCAAAATAACAACAAAAATCTTGTTTTTGATGATTTTCCTATGTGTTTTGTTTAAACTTACGAACAAAGATAGAAAACAAACTAAGCCTTGTTTGATCCGTGAATAAGTTGTTTTAAGCTATAAACAAGCTGTAAAACTTAGACTAAAAACAACCTTAATGATCAAAACTAAACGAAAGAAAAAAAGCCAAATCTAAAATCAAAAATCCGTACATTTTTTATAAAAACCACGAATTCAAAAACTTAAAAACCCCTTGGCGATTGATACCACTTGTTATCCCAAATATCTAAGATCCAAACACAACAATAAGCTAACCAGTACCCATAATAAGCATGAAATAAGTAAGAAGAAAAGTAGAAAGGAAAGTGAAGAATATTATATTAGGAAGGAGAGTTTTGGTATGATTACACATAGATAATGAAGCAAATGTAACCAACACCCTCTCCATGTGTGGAGAGGGTCCTATTTATACCCTAAGGCTTCATCTAGGCGTATGGTCTTCTTTCTTAGGCCAGGCTTGGCTTGTCTTGGGCTTTGAGCCCGAAACACGGATAATATTAGCTTAAAGTCCAAGCCCGTTAATCCCGACTAGCCTATTACTTAACAAGACTAATTACGACTAAGACGACCGATGACATTCTTGTTTGACTTATATAAAAATAAGGCTAACACACACATTTAAGGATCATTGTAATCAAGTTTTTACAATGTAAAAAACACAATTAATCATGTCTTTAAAACCCCACTAATCCTTGATCATAATGCTTTTAACTTTCATTTGTTGCAAGCATGATTCTACATGATCATCTACTTGAGTAAGCTTGGAGATCTTGCCATCACCATCCACCACAAGCACATATATGAAGATCCACCACAAGCTTAGAGACTTGTCATCTTCATCAACAACATCATGCTTAGTGATCTTGATGTTTTAGATTAGGCTTTTACATCTAATTAACACTTATGTCTTGGATCATCATTATACACTTTTATGTATTAATCATTATACAACAAACTAGATGTTAGTTGGTTTATGTGTTTAGGCCATAAAACATAAGGTTTGCTATGTCGGGCCATAAAACATAACGAGTTTGGTTTATCCTGACGAAGGATTCGGTATTTAGCTTTGTACCAAAAAAAGTGTAAGCGACGTTAGGTTGGTTCTACCTTGAAGTAGGACTCGGTATTTAGCTTAGTATCGGATAAAGTGTAAGCGACATTGTATGGTTTTCTCCGCCTAAAAGGAGCTTGTTAATCTAGTGAAGTAACTCTCGAGTTGGGTACTCGGGGAGTGGAGTAGGGCGAAGAGGAGCTTCGTAGCCGAACAACTATAAATCATCGTGTCCGGTTTGCGCTTTTTTTACTTATCGCAAATTAGATCACTTGAAACAAGATCAAGAGATGTTAGTGATCAAGATATTTAGTGAGAGAAAGAAGGTTTTTAGAGAGAGAAAGAAGTGTGAGAAAATTCGTGCATAGAGGTCTGATTTTCTTCAAGGAATGGAGCAGTATTTATAGGCAGGAAAATTCAACGGTCACTGGCGGCGGTCCCGGCGGTCCCAGATATATAAGGGGGCCGCCAGACCTATAAGGGGGCCGCTAGTAGACTACGCTCCATTTTTTTGTCTTTTTGTGGGGAATGTTATATCTGGTATAGAAGCTTCCGTTTTTGGGGGAAAATTTAAATTTTAAATCTTAAGTTTTTAATAAAACTTTTCTTTTAATTAGAAAATATTTTGTATAATTAATTTTGTGAAATTCTTTTGTAAAAATGTAATGGATAAGAGAAAAAAAATTTCTTGATCACTAATCATGCTTAATGATTTGTTTGTTCATAACTTAAGTGATCACTAATCTTAGAAATGGAATTTTACGATTAATAATTTGTAAACGTTTAATTTTATCGTAAACGTTTTTACATTTTGTTATTATCAAAACGTTGAGAGGTCGAAAAATATAAATAACGTTTTTAGACATTATTTGTATTAACAAGATTAGTCCGCTTGTTAAAAGCGGTGAAAACTCCTCGTAATAGAAAATAAATAAATAAATGTAGAAAAAATAAATAAATGTAACAAAAATATATATAGCATACAACATACATGACACTCAAATTTGATCGTTTTTGTGTTGTTACCTTTCATTGTTGGCTACACCATATTCTCATGTAGGATAAAGTAAGGTTTTTAAGATCGGGATTTCACCCATGATCGTTTTATTTTTTGCAAGATCGAGATTGTAAAGTCGGATCGGGATCGTAAGATCCTACTATAATGTCATTATCTTAATAGTATTTGTAATATTATACAAATCTATAAATTATTATATATCATAAACACAAAATTATATGAATGTTTCATAGAAACGTGGTCCAAAATTATGATTTTGAAATGTTTTAGAAAATTAACCTGTTGTTTTTTAAATTCTACGAAACACAACCCATAAATTTGTAGTTTTTTAGTTTGTGGTTCGAGAAAAGTAATATCGGATCGGAGTAGATCTTAAGATCATATGGTCAAGATTGAGATCTTATAAGATCTTAAGCATGCAAAGATCCTACGTAGGATCCAGATCGTTTTTGCTTTGCAGTATCGTATAATCGAGAGATTCTAAGATCAGGATCGGGATCTTAACAACCCCGATAAACTATTTCAATTATATGTGTTTGAATTTTTTTGAACATAATTATATGTGTCTGAATTAGGGGTGTAAACGATCTGAGTCTCGTTTATTAACTACTCGGCTCGCGCTCGGCTCGAGCTCAGCTCGAGTTCGAATAAGCTTTTATAAATTGGCTCGAGCTTGAGCTAGAATATTTTTTTGTTGTTCGAGCTCGAGCTCGAAGCTCACCTTTTTTATACACTTTCAATAAATTAACTTTTAGGCTTAAGATGTTCGTATAAAAGATCGAGCTTGATAGCTCGCTTATTAACTCAAGCTCGAGCTCGAAAGCTCATTTACAATTATAAAAATTGTTTTAAAGCTCAAACTAAAGTTAATATATAACTTATAATATAACTTATAAGCTCGACAAATATTGTCTAAAAAGACAATATTAATGTTTAATAACATCTAAAGCTTAACTAAGTTTTAAAATAGGGTGGGGCTTTGCTTATATAGAGCTTTTTCTCTTGGAAGTTTTCCTTTTCAAGCGATGTGGGATAAGTCTACTAACCATGTCCCCCTTTTATTTCAATTTCTCTTGTTCTTTTGATATTTCAAACTCTATTCTTATTTTTTTGTCTAAGTATTTCTAGTTAGCAAAGAAAAAATAATTAAACTTTTATATATTTTTAATTTTAAAACAAAAATGAGATTGTTTGCTGCAACATTAATATCAAACTGAGTTTAATTTATATTTAAACCATGCATAGAGTTGTTTTATTTATAATGCTATAAGGATGTGCTTTTCACAATTTCAAACACGTATAAAAACAAAGCAAACACCCCCTTAGCCATTAATCAGTATTTATAGCAATATTCTCAAATCATGTGTTTGTTAGAGAGCTTCATTTTTCGGTGTTGCATCTTTCTTTAATTGCTTCTGTCACACGCAAGGCTACATAAAATCAAATGAAACTAAAAAGTTATGATTACATGAATTAGGAAAGCCTAGTATAATAACATGGAC
>BQNB010053130.1:1460-26218 GCA_026074375.1 Tanacetum coccineum
TTATTTTTAAAATTTATATACGTTTTTTACACGTTTTTACACACATTTTTATACACGTTTTTATACACATTTTTATACACGTTTATACACACGTTTTTATGCATGTTTTTATATGGATTTTTATACACACATTTGTATACACGTTTTTATATTAACTTTTTTAACACTTTTTTACACTTTTAATTTAACATTTTTTATACTGTTTTTATACGGATTTTTATACTACATTTGTATACACATTTTATACACGTTTTTATACACACTTATAATTTAACTTTTTTACACGTTTTTACACACGTTTTTATACACGTTTTTTTACACACTTTTAATTTAACTTGTTTTACACTTTTAATTTAACTTTTTTTACACTTTTAATTTAACATTTTTTATACTTTTTTTACATGTTTTTATATACGTTTTTAACATTTTTTACACGTTTTTATACACCCTTTTATGCACATTTTTATATACATTTTTACACACTTTTTACACACGTTTTTATGCACGTTTTTATACACACGTTTTTATACACGGGTTTTATACACGTTTTTATAAACACATTTTTATACACACGTTTTTATACACACGTTTTTATGCACGGGTTTTTATACACGTTTTTATGCACGGATTTTTATACACGTTTTTATACACACATTTTTATACACATTTTTACACACATTTTTATACACATTTTTACACACATTTTTATACATGCTTTAATGCACATTTTTATACACACTTTTTTACACACGTTTTTGCACACATTTTTATACACGTGTAAAAAAAGTATAAAAAGAAATTAAATTAAAAGTGTAAAAAAAGTTAAATTAAAAGTGTGTAAAAAAATGTGTACAAAAGTTAAATTAAAAGTGTGTATAAAAATGTGTGTAAAAACGTATATAAAAATGTGCATAAAAGAGTGTATAAAAACGTGTAAAAAAGTGTTAAAACGTATATAAAAACGTGTAAAAAAAGTATAAAAAATGTTAAATTAAAAGTGTAAAAAAAGTCAAATTAAAAATGTAAAAAAAAGTTAAATTAAAAGTGTGTAAAAAAACGTATAAAAACGTGTAAAAAAATTTAATTAAAAGTGTGTATAAAAACGTGTATACAAATGTGTGTATAAAAATCCGTATAAAAACATGCATAAAAACGTGTGTATAAACGTGTATAAAAATGTGTGTATAAAAACGTGTATAGAAATATGTGTAAAAACGTGTAAAAAACGTATATAAATTTTAAAAATAATAAAAGTCATATAACTTGACACTTTTTGTCATTTTATGTAGCCATGATAAACGATCGTTAGTCTAAAGGACTAACGTTGCAATGATAAACCTAACAATCGTTAGCTTAACCCGCTCCAGCAGGTCAAGTAGGTCACTGTTACACACAATGTACGAAATCACCAGGTTTAGTGATTTAATTGGAAAAAAAAAGATGGCTACACAAAACGGTAAAAATAGATAAGTTCGATGCATTTTTAAGTCATTTGCCTTTTTTTTGTCACTTTTGCAGTTGGTTCCTTTAGCGAGCCAGATGATGCCTGTTGTAGAAACATCTCTTGTATCTTCCATCTGCATGTATATTGGACTTTTATATGTTTGTTAATTAGTGATTTTTAAAGGAACTTAATACTAAATAAAGAGCTATTTGAATTATTGAACCTAACTCGAGCACTATGTTGATTTCTTTTACTAGTTGCGTAGTCACATCTCATTTTGTCTATTCTGCATTATACATTTTATGCAGGTGATTGGAAAGCACTATTTGTTTCAGCTGGAGCAATGGTACCTGATTACGATCCCGAAACTAGGGTCTTCTTGAACAAGTTTGTTGATCAGCTACCATTGGTTTTCAATCAGCTACAAGTTTGTTGATAAACTTCCAAGAGATTAGCTTTAAGAATGTTAAGTCAATGCTACATGACAACCATTTTTTACTCGACTTTTTTCGTTCCTTATAAATGCCAGCTATATTCTATGTGCTTTTTAGAAGTATCTTGGTTATATCAGGTTGCCCAAGGAATATCAGAATTCAAATCAACACCAACTGAAAACCGAGAATGTTGCAAGAATTCATATAATGTCCTGAAAAGGCGAAAACACTCCTGGTAATGATGTGCTCCTGATAGGCTAGAACTAAAACTGAAACATCTTTTAGTATTTCCTGTGTTGATTTATAGAGATGATACTTGCTTGTTGCAGGTGAAGTTCAATATTGATGCCATTGATGAGATGTGGAATACTGGATATTGTTTCGTAGAGTAGTACTCCCTCCGTCCCATATTAAGTGTCCATTTTTGACTTTTTAAATTCTTTTTTCATAAACTTTGACCATAAATATTTTTCTTTATGTTCAATAATTTAAATTCATAGACAGACAAATCTTTTATATAATAAAAGAATTACATCATTTCGGAGTTTTCTATCAAATTGAATCATATGAATTTAAAAATTAGACCAATCAGAACGCTTGATTTTGCCACGTAGGCAAAATCGTGTGATCTGATTGGTCAATAAAAAGTCAAAATTAAATCGATTTGGTCAAAATTAAAAATTTGTGGTGGAGAAATATGACGAGAAAAAAAACACATAAAAATATATGTGTCAAATTTGTGAAGAAAAAAACTTGAAAAAAGTGGAGGTAATTAATAAAAATTTAGTGATTTTTAATTTTAAATAAATTATATGGAGTTAAGTGTAAATTTATAAATTTACATGTTTTATTATAACTTTAAAAAATAAACAAATAACCCCTTAAACTTTATACCCGTAGACTTTATATTTTAAAATATTACAAACGTAAACAATTTTTTACTTCCAAACAAACATTTAACAGTATCTAATCACATCTCAAATCTACCCGAAGACTTTTTGATGGATTTTTTATTGTCGGTCTGAAATTATGTTGTATAACCAAATAGAAAAACACCGAAGCACATAAAATATTATAAATTAATAAAAAGGGTTTTCTAGCTATTCATTGATATGTTTGGAAGAATTGCATTTTTTTTCTTTTTCTTTAATACGTACTAAAATTCTAACATTTAAATTTCTCAAAAAGTCTTTATTCCATTGACATGTATTTATGCCTATAAATTATATATAACAATCTAGGCTACTTTTATATCTTAAAAAAGTGTTGGTGACGAAAAAATGGGTAAAACTATTTTTATATTTGTATATGTATTAAAGATATATAATAGATAAATCTTTGTTTGACCTAGGGATGGCAAAAGCACCCGAAACCGATGGGGAAAACCGAAACCCGAACTGGTTGGGTTGGGTTCCGGGGCGGCTTGGCGGGTTCGGATGCGGGTACGGGGTATTGATAAAAGAATTTAGCCGGGTACAGGTTCGGTGACGGGTTTTGATAATACCCGCCCCGATTACCCGTACCCGTACCCATATCCGTTTACCCGAATTCATACCCGCTTTATTGTTATTATAAATAATTAAAGTATATATATTATTACATATAATTTCTTCCATTATATTTTTTATATAACTATTTCTATTATTTAACACATTTGAATGTTACATAAATTATTCGAAAGCGCTAAATCGTTCAATACGGTATTTGTTTTCTTTAACTTTTAAAAAATTTGAATACATAAGGGTGTTTTGCTTTATTTTTCGATGAATTATAGTGTGACTTAATCTTGATACCCATCATTTTTCTATAAAAATATTCAATTGGGAATACCCGATACCTGCAGGGAAACCCGAAAAACCGATGGATAATATTAACCGGGTACCCAACGGGTAATGGGGCGGGTACGGATGTGGATATTATAAATGGGTGCGGGTACGGGTACACTAAAACCAGAAATTTAGAGGCACTACCTGTATGGAACCAAGTGTACGGTGTTCACAGATCATAAGAGTCTACAACACATACTAGACCAAAAGGAGCTGAATATGAGGCAACGTCGTTGGTTAGAGTTGCTCAGTGACTACGATTGTGAGATTTGTTATCACCCGGGAAAGGCAAATGTTGTTGCTGATGCTTTGAGCAGGAAAGAGCGAATTAAACCATTAAGAGTTCGAGCTTTAGTTATGACTATTATTTTGGATCTTCTCAAACAAATCTAAAATGCTCAGACTGAAGCACAAAAATCGAAGAATCTCAAGAACGAAGATGTAGGAGGTATGATCAGGAAGGATATACCGAAAGAGAAGATGGAGCCCCGTATCAACGGAACCCTATGCTTAAACGGCAGGAGTTGGTTGCCATGTTATGGTGACTTGAGGACTGTGATCATGCACGAGTCCCACAAATCAAAATACTCCATCTATCCGAGTTCCGACAAGATGTACCAAGACATGAAGAAGCTATATTGGTGGCCCAATATGAAAGCCGACATCGCCACCTATGTTAGCAAATGTTTGACATGTGCCAGGGTCAAGGCCGAACATCAAAGGCCATCGGGTTTGTTGGTACAACCCGAGATACCCCAATGGAAGTGGGATAACATCACAATGGATTTTATCACAAAGCTTCCTAAGTCATCGCAAGGCTATGACACCATTTGGGTGATTGTTGACCGACTTACGAAGTCTGCAATCTTCGTACCAATGAGGGAAAATGTCCCCATGGAGAATTTGGCAAGGATGTACCTAAAGGAGGTAGTCACAAGGCATGGAATACATGTCTCGATCATTTGTGATCGTGACCCTAGATTCGCTTCAAATTTCTGGAGGTCACTTCAGAAGGCTTTGGTTACAAATTTGGATATGAGTACTGCGTACCATCCACAAACTGATGGACACAGCGAGAGAACTATCCAAACTCTCGAGGATATGCTACGTGCTTGTGTAGTCGACTTTGGAAATGGTTGGGTTAAACATTTGCCACTAGTTGAGTTTTCTTACAATAATAGTTATCATGCTAGCATCAAGGCTGCACCATTTGAAGCACTTTACGGTCGAAAGTGTCGTTCACCTGTTTGTTGGGCTGAGGTTGGACAAGTTCAACTCACCGGTCTAGAAATAGTCCAAGAGACAACTGAGAAGGTCATTCAGATCAAGCAAAGGATGCAAGCCGCTCGTGAGTTATGTGTTGTGATCCCAGTCATGTTATATAATCACTTTGTGATGTGATATTGTTTTAAATATGGTGGTTCCCATATCATGTTGTGAGGTTTATGAAATTCTCTGTGTTGGTTATTGTTGTGATTAAACAATATGCCACCAAGGAGATCTCTGCTACTGCAAGGGCTGTGCTGCTATTGCATGGGCTGTTGCTTCGGATGCTGCCCTTATGACTAGCTGCTTGCTGTTGAATAGCTAAATCGAAGCTTGAGTGTCTACGGAAATTGCTTAATATGAAACTATTTGATTATTGCACTAATGGTTAGGTCGACGGAAACACAATTTGTCACTGGAATTAGTGGAACAGTAGCGCTCCGCTGAGTGTACTGTTACAATGGATTTTTCTAATTGCAAGCCCATTTCTTTTTAGGGTACTGAAGGAGTGGTTGTGATGTCACTTGGTTTGAGGATTATGGAATCTGTGTTCATTTCAGCAACTGTGTTGTGGAAGAACAAGTTAAGTTTGCTACTTGCACTTTCCTTGGAAATGCTCTGAACACATGGTGGATACTCCACTGAAGATTGTTAACTCACAGATGTTGATTATGCTATGGAATCGGAAGCATGAAGAAGGATGATTGGACTGTTATGTACTGCCCAAGGGGTGAAATCAAGAAGTTGGAAATTGAGCTCTGGAACCTAAAAGTAAAGGGTAATGATGTCGCGAGTTACACTCTACGTTTTCAAGAGCTTGCACTAAGTGTGGAAGGATGTTCCACGAGGAATAGATGAAGTTGAGAAAAATTTGTTGGTGACTTCCTGATATTGATTCGGGGAATGTATTGTCTTATCAACCAAGTCGATGGAGAAACAATTGAGTTTGCTAACGATCAGGATGGATCAAAAAAAGTCCTCACTATTGATGAATGAGAAGATGGAGCAAAAATAGAGAGAAAGTTAGAGTTTAATGCTGGAAACAATCAGGGACACCAACAACAAAACAAGAGGCAAAACATTGGGAGGGCTTACACTGTTGGGCCTGGTGAAAAGAGGGAGTACACGGGATCATTGCCCTTGTGTACAAAATGCAACTATCACCACAAAGGGCCATGTGCTCCCAGGTGTAATAAGTGCAAAAAGATCGACCATCTGACTCATAACTGTAGGAGTTCTGGTCCCAATGGTAATAATAACAATCGGGGGAACTCCGGAACAACTCAGAATGCTAGCACTTGCTATGAGTGTGGTGTTCAGGGGCATTTCAAGAGAGACTGTCCAAAGTTGAAGAATAAAAACCGTGGTAATCAAGGTGGAAATGGCAATTCCCCAGCGAAAGTGTACGTGGTGGGCAATGCGGGGACAAACCCGGACTCCAACATCATTACGGGTACATTCCTTCTAAACAACCGCTATGCTTCTATCCTATTTGATACTGGTGCCGATAGGAGTTTTGTATCTACTACATTTGGTTCCCTAATTGATATACCCAACTACTTTAGATATTATTACGATGTTAACTTGCCGACGGGGAAAATAATTAGGTAAACACTATCATTCAAGTGTATGTTAAACTTTTTGATCACCCCTTCAACATTAACTTATTGCCGTAGAACTTTGTAGTTTCGCGTCATAGTTGGGATGTATTGGGTGGGCAAAGTTCCTTGCTGTTACTTGAGGGTGACCAAGAAGATAATTCGCTTTTACTGGGGAAATGAAACCTGGATCATTCATGGTGACGGGGAAGTATATCAGGGAAAACTGGAACTCGTTTTAAACACAATTCGTGCACCTAACTCAGAAATATTTGTTAAAAGGACATCACGTCTTTTTGGCACATGTTACTACAAAGGAGATTGAAGACAAGTCAGGGGAGAAGCGACTTAAGGACGTACCAATTATTCGAGATTTTCCTGAGGTATTTCCTGAAGATTTGTCAGGTCTTCCACCGACTCGACAAGTGGAATTCCATATCGATTTGGTACCTGGTGATGCACCTGTAGCACGATTACCTTATCGATTGGCTCCTTCCGAAATGTAAAGAATTGTCACGGAGACATCTACTAGAGCTATTTGAACAATGGCTATATTAGACCAAGTTTCCTCACCTTAGGGAGCTCCGGTCTTGGTTTGTAAAAAAGGAGGACTGGATCATTCTGGATGTGCATATAAACACCGAGCAATTAATTAATTGACGGTTGAAGAACGTATCCTCTCCAAGGGATGATGAATTGTTTTGATCAACTAAAAGGATCCGTGTTTTATTCCAAAAGATAGACCTTACGGTCGGGTTATCATATGCTGAGAGTTCGAGAAGAGGGTATTTAAAGACGCAATTAGGACGCGGTTATGGTATTAATGTGTTACCAAGTGATGCCATTTGGTTGACAAATGCACCTGCGTTATTCATGGACCTCATATAACCGAGTGTTCAAACATATCTTGGATTAGTTTGTCTAATTTCTTTATCGATGATTTACTTATTTATTTCTAAAGGACAAGAAGGAACTTGAAGGGCATACTTAGGAAATTCTAATACTGCTTAAGAAGGAAGAGCTTATATGCTAAGTTTCAAAATTGTTTATTTTGGATATCTCTATGGTATAATTCTCATCACGTGATTGATGTCAAGGCATTTCTCGTGGATTATGCAAGATCGAATCTTCTAAGATAGGCCGTCTCCTAAAACACCAATAAGAGATTCGTCTATTTTAGGCCTTGTTGGTTACTTACGAAGTGTATATAAAGGGTTTTCAAAATCGCTATGCCGATGACAAACTCTTACTAAGAAGAAAGTGCCTTTGAATGGGGTGTAAGCAAAAGAAGCAGCTTTTCAGACATTGAAGAATAGTTATTGTAGCGTTTTTACTATTTAGCTCTTCCTCAAATGGAGTTCAAAGAACTTCATTATTTATTGCGATGCGTCACATAAAGGATTGGGTGCGATGTTGATGCAAAACGAGAAGGTGACTGCTTACCCATCACGACAGTTGAGGATTCATGAGAAGAATTATACTACTCAAGATTTGGAACTTGGTGCAGTGGTGTTTGCTCTGAAGATTTAGAGGCACTACCTGTATAGAACCAAGTATATGGTGTTCATAGATCATAAAGAGTCTCCACACTATATCAGACCATAATAGAGTTGTTATGAGGACAACGTCGTGGTTAGAGTTGTCAGTGACTTCGATGCGAGATTAGTTATCACATGGGAAGGCAAATGTTGTGCTGATGCTTTGGAGGAAAGGGACCGAATTTTTAACTTTAAGGAGTTCGGAGGCTTTAGGTTATGACTATAGTTTGGTTCATCCATTACAATCTTAATTGCTAAGATGAAGCACAAAAACCAGAGGTTTTCCTAGAACGTAGATGTAGGAGGTATGATCAGGAAGGATTTACAGATGGAGATGGTTGGTAGCACCCATGCGATGGAAACCTATGCTTAAATGGGGGGCAGGAGTTGGTTGCATGTTATGGTGATCTTGAGGGCTGTGATAATTGCACGAGTCCCACAATAAAAATACTCCATCCATTCACGGGTTTCGACATGATGTTCAAAGACATAAATGAAAGTATATTGGTGGACCAATTTGAAAGCAGACTCGCTCCTATGTTAGCAAATGTATTGACCCATGTTTGCCAGGGTCAAGGCCGAACAAACAAAGGCCATCGGTTTGTTGGTACAAAACCCGAGATAACTCCCAATGGAAGTGGATAACTTTACAATGGATTTTGTACAAAGCTTCCTAAGTCACGCAAAGACTATGACTCCATTTGGGTGATTGTTGATCGAATTACAAAGTATGAATCTGTTGTACCAATGTGAGAAACACTATCCCAATGGGAAGTTGGCAAGATTGTACCTAAAGGAGGTAGTCACAAGGATGGAATACTGTCTCGGTCATTTGTGATCGGACCTAGATTCGCTTCAATTTCTGGAGGTCATCTTCAGAAGGCTTTGGGTACTAATGTGGATATGTGTATGCCGAATACCATCCACAAACTGATGGATAAAGCGAGAGGACTATCCAAACTCTCAAGGATATGCTACGTGCGTGTGTGATCGACTTTGGAAATGGTTGGATTAAACATTTGCCACTAGTTGAGTTTTATTACACAATAGTTATCACGATAGCAACAGGTGCACCGTTTGAATGCACTTTCTCGGTCGAAAGTGTTCGTTTACCTGTTTGTTGGGTTGAGGTTCGGACACATAAGACTTCATTTATCTTAATTATTTTTTTTTAGGCTTTTGGCGTTTACATTTTAATTTTTAACGTATAGGATAAATCGCGTAAACTAAAAATGAGCGTTTAACGTAAACGGGCATCAAACAAGTAAATGTTTACATCAAATAAGTGTTATAAAGTTATTGAGATGATAATTTATAACTTTACGTTTTTTATTTTTATTGGTTACGTAAAACGTTTACGTAACTCAATAAAACTATGGTTTTGCATGCATGGCAAACTATGAGCTCATTTAGACTTCAACAAGTAATCACTAATACTCCTAATACTTAAAAATCTCTTAAATATCATTACCTCACCTTTAAAACTGATTTCATACGTACTATCCTACATGTTGAATTTAAATCATCCTACTCATCCACTTTCTAATCATACATGTCCTTAAACAATAAACAACTCTCTTGTCTCCTTTTGCTTTTCAACCCACGGCTACAAAGAGAAAGGGGGAGGAAAACCACCAAGATTACTAGTATACATCTATGTTGATAAAGCATGGCACATTATCTTCACACCACATTGTAGTATACTAACCTAGCATAGTACTAATTCAATAAACAACACCTTTTTGTCTCCCTTGCTCCTCAAAACCTACGGTTAAGAACAACACAACAAGAAAAACCTTACAACTTAAGCCTCATCAATAACCAACATGTCCCCAAAACCTAAGACCTTAACTAATATAAAACCAAGCCTATTGTGTCCTTAATAGTTTTAAAACTCAACTTGTTCCCTCTTTTGGAACCCTAAACCAGCCGACCACCTTTCACCATCCAAAACAATTCGTTGTTTTGATATAAGAGGTATTCTAGAGTTGATGCACCATAAGTATAAGTCCTAAACCATCATACTTCACTTTCCATTATTTACTAAGCAAAAACTACACTTAAAACTCTCCCACCTCACCTCTTGCTCACGGTTCAATTAGCAGCCCCAAAAACAAACATAAAAACTTGCTTTCTAAACTAGTACAAGTATTCTAAGATCATTAGTGGGTATATCTAAGGTGCATTAAAGTCTTGGTTGGATATTTGCAAGGGTTTGCACAAGTAAGGAGTTATAGTTTTCTTCGAAATATTAGGGTTTTCTTCTAAGGGTTTCGAACTAAGGGTTTGAGCCATAAGGGTTTAATATTGTTCCTCACTTATCAAGCATTCATTTAAAGGTTACCTAAACCCTAATCTTTTCAATATTTTCATTTCATGTGTTATATAATTATTGTGTAGTTAGATCATCACCTAGTAAACTTTACAAGTTATAAAATGAGTTTTTATGTTGGATCATAGTTCGAACAATATATGTACATGTTGTTATGATGTTAAGACTCATGTTATAATGGAGAAACACATCTTACAAAAGTATTAGGTAATTTACAAAATGAGTAAATGAATTAATGATGAAAGATTTATTTATTAAGATTATAAATAAATAAATATGTTGGATTTATTCCTTGTACAATATGGACATATTATGATATAGAGGACTTATTATATACACAAGATATGTATTGTATAAATTAGAGGACTTGTGATAATTTATATAAGTTATTAATACCTAAAACTAGTTTATTTAAAAGTTATAAACACCTTTCGAATTTACTGTAGCAAACAGTACCTGGGAGAAATTATTTTATATTTTTTTTTTAAAATACACATCATAAGGATTACAAGCATGTAAGAAACTCGCAAAACGGATAAATAACGAAGGAGTTATGATTTCAACAAAATTTACATTTATAAAAGTATTTTTTTTAAAAGAAAGTTATAAAAATAATACAATTCGAATTTGAGTTAAATATTTGATATTTTTCTATAAAAGTAGACTTCATAAGGATTATGAAGAGGTAATAAACTTGAAAAACCAATAGGTAATGAATTAGTTGCGAGTTTTTCATGTTTAATGAATAAAAAAAAAAAAAAAAAACAAACCCCAAAAAAAAAGTAACATTAAAAAAAGTGATTTATATACAACCTGTTACGTTCAGCATAGTAGGCTGAAATGAGAAAAATTTTTGTTGGATGGAACTTTAATTATGAAGACGTGGGTGAATGATCAGCTAAAAACCGAATTAACCTCGAATGATATATGTTTTTTATACATTTTCAACCATTTAATATTTATAAAAAGAATTTTTATAAATTTATTTAACCTTAATTTTGTTACTGTTTCAAAACAGTAAAAATAAATATAATAAATGGAATAATTGATTAGATTTTTCAAATACGAAACCATACATATAAAGAACTTATTAAACGGAGGTAAAACGAATAAATTACGACATTTTCAATATTACAACAATTAATTATATAAAACTAGTTTATATAATTTATTAAATTGATTAAATGTTACTGTTTATCGAGTAACTTAATATTTACAAATAAGAATATTTTTAGATATAAACATTCAAATACGAAAACACGGATGTAAAAAATATGCAAAACGGATTTGAAACGAGAAAGATATGACGTTTTTACTAAAAGTAATATTTATAAATGTTTTTAACTTTATAAATATTATATTCTCAAACAATTAAATTATTTATACAATAAAATTTTATAAATAATACATCAAGTGTTTTTGACAAATAACAAATTGTTGGACGAATATATTATCTTTACGATTTTAACTACATGAATATTTATTTTACCAATGCAAATCAAATTGTTTTATTTTATAAATTAAACGAACATTGTTTAGGTGGTGATATAACTATATAGGAATTACGTTATGGGCGTTAGTTATTCAAAGTACATAGTATTCATATGATCTATGTTTAATTAGGTTGCATTCGGATTTCGCTTGTCGATTCACTCACTTGATTTATTTCATTCATTACATTTACTGAGGTGAGTTCATAGCCCCATGTTTTACTCTATCAAGGATTTACAACTTTTAGGGTGAGAAACATGCATTGTTTTATGATTGGACGCAAGTGTACATTTTTACATGATTACGTGTTTGCCTAAGTAGCGATAACCCTCTGAGCCCATTATCATGAAATGTCAATTACTTTGTGTGAGCACGAATGTTATAAATAGATCTATTTAGGATTGACATCCCGTTCGGGTGAGTAGCCTCACTGTGCCGGTTTACCGGACAACGGACGTATACCATGTCGGATTTAGGATGTTGCGGGTTAGAACATCATCACGGGCAATGTTGGCAATTTATATTGCAATTCATACATGTCGAGCTTCAGTGTCATGAGCTTAGAGAAACGTAATTACATTTTGTGATGTTTGCATCTGTTGCATTATCACGGGAAAAATCTTGCGGTCCTACATTACATTTTACATAAACCTATGAATTCACCAACTTTATGTTGACGTTTTAAAGCATGTTTTCTCATGTCAATGAGGCACGAGGTGCTAAGGATACATTGGGGATACTCTTTTGGGGTCATGCATTAAAGTATATTAGAGTCATAACATCTTGGTGATATTATGTTTGACATAAAAATCATGTGATTTCAAATGTTAACAATTTAAGCCGTTGTGCTTTGTATTAAACAATTTCAATAAATCTAATGTATCGTATTTCAAATGACTCTTTTAAAGGTCGTTCTCATATCTTGTGCTATTGATCTATGAAGTAACGCTCCCGGACACATTATTCCGCTGTGACCCAATTTAGGAGTGTTACAATTGGTATTCAGAGACCAAGGTTATAAGACCAAGTCAAATTTTTTTATACTTGGACTATAACCGTTTTCCAACATTGCATCATAAAAAGGGGTTTTTTATAAGGACATTCATTCAATACATTACTTGTTCATTAGTCGGGTAAACAGATGCTGCATGTTTCTCATACGTGTGTTATATTATAAAGTAAAATATATTATTATTGGTCGGATATATGTAATAATGTAAACTCTCTTTGAAGGTTTGGGTTTTTTTTTATTATAGATACCCTCATGATCCGGATCGGCTCATCCGAGGTTACAAATACGTCGATATCATCACATGGAGACCCGCTAGCTTGGGCTGTGGACTTCTTCAGACTCTAGGAGCCTGACTCACCGGAGGCTCCACCGGCATCACCAGACTTTGTGCTTGGCCTGAGGAGCCAGAGCAGGCACCACTCTCGCCAGATTACGTGACGGGACCAGAGTACCCCGAGTACTTGGCCCCATCTGATGAGGAGGTTCCTATGGAGGATAAGCCTTATGCTGTTGCTGATTTACCTATAGCCTTATCTCCAGGCTACGTTGTTGACTCGGATCCCGAGGAGGAATATAAGGATGGTCTAGTAGACTATCCAGCTAATGGAGGTGACGACGATGATGATGACTCCTTTGATGATGACGAGGAGGAGGAGGAGGCTTCAGAGGAGGAGGAGGAACATTTGGCTCCGGCCGACTCTGTTGTTGCGCCCGTTGTTGACCATGTCCCCTCTTCTGAGGAGATAGAGCCTTTTGAGACCGATGAGTCTGCAGCTACACCACCATCACCACCGGCATGTCGTACCACTGCTAGGATATCTATCCGACCTGAGGCACCTATGCCTTTTCCATCAGAGGAGGAGGTCGAGAGACTTCTTGCCTTACCACCACCACCACCATCACCACTCATCTCACTATCACCACCCTCTGTAGAGGAATGCCATGCTAGGCGTTTAACTGCACCTGCACTTCCATCATCACCACTTCCTATAGTACCTCACCCATATGGTAGCCCTAACCATGTGCGTGCACCCCCAGGCTTCAGAGCTGCCAAGGGTAGATTGAGAGTCTCATCATCCACTACATCCATCACCACCATTACCACTACACCATCACCACCTCTACCATAATCACTACATTTACCACCACATGTACCCACATTATTACATTACTATCCTCCACTACCACCACTACAGTCCTTACTGTTCATACCACCACCAGTCGACCATAGGGAGGACATTCCCAAGGCCGAGTTACCACCTCGTAAGAGGTTATGTTTGACTGCTCTCACATCGAGGTATGAGGTGGGGGAGAGTTCGACGGGGGCTTTTTTTAAAAAAAAAAAAAAAAACATTTTCCCTATGAACCTGCTGGAGGTCATAGGATAGACTATGGGGTTTATCGTCAACTCTGGATGCCAAAACAAGAACGTTGAGAGCCGAGGTGGTAGGCTAAGGATTAGAGAGAAGTTTGGGTTTTTACCCGACAGAGGCTGTTGAGGAGGAAAAAAAAAAAAAAAAAAAGCACCAGACGACCCTCGGAGGGGGTCAATGATAAAGTGACCGAGCTCATTGTAGTTCAGGAGCAGGACACACAGGATGTTTATGATGTGATAGAGGATACTCAGGATAGACAGACTCAGTTGTTTCAGAGAGTCGATGGATTGGTCAAGGATGGACAGTTTCACTATGAGACTGCACGACTATTGGATCAAGAGGACCTGGTTTTTCCGAGAGCGTTAGAACATATTCCCCTTGGGTTAGAGTTTCCAGTAGTTCACTATGAACTGCAAGCATACAAGACTCATACACAGATGTAGGACTTCCATATCGCCTCACAGGAGTCACTGGTGATGACATTGATTACACATGTTTCATCACTGTAAGGACAGTTATCAGCAGCATTGGGACAGATTCAGGCACTTCAGGCTAGAGGTCAGACTCATGCAGATAATCACGAGGGCATTGGCAGTTCTGCCTAGATTTACACTTCTCATGTTGTATTCATAGCTATCATTATGTTAGCCGGCTAAGTATTATGGGTTTTATGCCCAGCTAGCATGACAGTAGGACTTGTATTTTCATTTCTTGTATCAGACAATCATGTATGTTTTCCAGTTATATATTTATGTGTGTGTATTAATGTTCTGTGATCTTAATTTAGGGTTATGTGTTTGTGATCCCTTGACAAGATATATAATCACTGTATGATGTATCATGTTAATATATAAAATGTTTGAATTATGTTATGTCGATCTCAATACTGTTATATGTTGTGATCCCAGTCATGTTATATAATCACCGGTGTGATTTGCAATCTTTGTTATATAGTAGTATTCGTACCCATGTCATAGTTGTGAGGTGTAGGAAACTCACGTGTTTTATATTATTATGAATTTAGAGCAATAGCCACCAAGTAGATCCTCTAGGCACAGCAAGGTCTGCAAATAGCGCTGCAAGGGCTGATGCTGCTGCTGCTGCTAGCCCTATAATAGTTGCCTGTTGTGAACAACTAATCAAAGCAAGAGTGTCTGCGGCACTTGCTAATCATGAAACTCTTCAAAATAGCACTAATGGTCAGGGCGACGGAAGCCACAATTCTGACACTGGAATTAGAGGAACAGTACGCACTCCGCGTGATGACGTATAAGCTTTTCCTCTCTAAATTTCAAGCCCTTTCTTTTAGGGTATCAGAAGGAGTGGTTTGGTTGTCACAATGCTTTGATAAGATGGAAACAGTGTTCCCATAATCAGACAACTGTGATGTTGGAGAAACCAAGTAAGTTTTGCACTTGCACTTCTTAAAAATGCTCAGACATGGTGTGAATCTCCCTGCATGAAGACTGTTACTCGAAAGACTGTTGCTTATGCTATGACTGAAAGGCGACTAAAGAAAGATGAAGACAGATAAAGTACTTCCCAGGGGTGAAATCAATATTGTGAATTAAGCATTAGAACCTAAAAGTAAAGGGTAATGATGTCACGAGTTACACTCTGCTTTTTCACGAGCTTGCACTAATGTGGAATGGATGTTCCACGAGGAATCAATGAAGGTTGAGAAATAGTTAGTGGACTACCTAATATGATTAACTGGAAACGTAATGTCATAGTCAACCAAGACGATGGATGTTATCACGATTCACCCTTACACACAAGATCCAGAAGCTTGGTAAAATGGAAAAGAAAAGTAGCCATTGAATTAGAGAGAAAAGGAAAAGGATGGAAGATGTGTGTTTTTGTAAAGAGAACACAACACACGTTACACACTATACAAAATGAGCTATACACCCACATGAAATGTAAAGGAGGGGATGTATTTATAGACCTAGTGACACACAACAATCATAGCTTGTCGGATAAAATAGTCCCCTACGGTGTCACGCTATAAATAAACTAATGTAATTCCGTGTTTGTCACCATATTTTAAGGCTAACAATCTTCCCCCAATATGTGGACATATACGGAATTACTTACAATGTTCCTAACAAGTACAAATACAATTAAATAAAGTCTTCCAAAGCTGAAGTTGTCTTGTGAGTTCTCTTGGTCCTTGAAAACTTGTATGCAGCTTGGATCTTCATTGTCTTTACTTGTTCTGGAACCATTGTAGTATGCATGAGTTGGATTAACTCCCCCCAATCCATGCAGCATGTCTTGAAAAGCTTTCTTCATACACTCCTTTTTGACAAAGTTTCTGAATCAGCTTCCCCCAAAACCAACATCCTATCTTAAGCAGATTCCTGAAACCTTTGAGATGAGAGAGAAAAAAAAAAAAAAAAAAAAAAAATAAAAGGGGGAAAAAAAAGATAGACTGATCAATCTTGCAGTCTTTCATTGACGTGCACAGCGGAAATTTGTAGAAGTCAAACCATACCAAATACTCCTGCTTCTTGTCATTAGGGCTTGGTGAATATTCGTTCGGGGTGCATGCGAGAAATCAGCATCAATTCTTCTCACGTATGCAGAATACTTCATGAACCATACTAAGTAAAGTATTCTACACTACTTCCCCCTGGAAGTTACATGGTAACATCAAAGTAAAACTAATCTCGGACGTACACATTTATTCCCCTAATGATGGATGCGAACTCTCGGAAGCATCATTGTCGTGTACGCATATATACTCGAGAAGTTCTTGTCATAAGCACAAATCTTGATTTACAAAAGAATCATTACCGTATTGACTTCACAAACCGTAGAGGAACTAAAGCAAGAATCAAGAACACTTGGTATGATCAAGGTCTGTAAATGAATGTCATCGAAGAACAGTTGAAGATTTTTGCTTATACTGTGATGTATCTTAGATCTTGGAAGTAACACAAAAAATACTCGTGAGAAGTTTGCTGATTAACATCTCAACCTTTATACTCTCTGGCTAACTACCAACCTCGTATTCTTTAGGCAAATTGTCGTGACCACTTGGTGTAAGTAAACCCGATATTATCCAAACTTGAAACTGAATGTAAAATCCCTAAATTTGTTTACTTAATCTGCACTAAAAATTTTGTTGATTAAAGAACGGTGCAGAAGCAAATCTCTAAGTACCCTATACCCAACATCAAAAGTATAAGAAGTACAACACCTCTTGAAATTATCCCAGCATCGACATCTGCATGTGACAACAGTAGTACTAAAAAATAAATCCTTTAAGTGATAGTTGTCCAGGTTTCATCCAACCACCCTTTGACTGCTGGAAACTAGATCCATCCAAGTCCTTAAACATAAATGAAACGTTCAAGCTAAGACTCTAAACGATAGAAAAATAGAAGAAATCACGATGAAGAAATAATGTAGACGCCTTTGTGAAATCACTTCAATTTCCAAATGAAAGGATAACCAAATCAACCTTCGGATCACAATGTCATCGTAATCCAAATCACTAGCCATTTTGTCATATTAGTGAATCTTTACAGATCGTTTTTGGGATAAGTGTTTTTTTGTTTATATGGGTGTTGTAGGTATGATAGTGTCTTATGAGTCTCGATTGCTTGATTGGGTGTTTGTTTTGTTTGTACTTGTTTTGATTATAAAAATTCACCAAAGTCGGTCACAGATGCCGACCTGATTCGCGATCGCCTTCGCGGTCAGGTCAAATTTTTTTTCTTCTGGAATTTAGGTTTTCAAAACAAGGGTTTTCAATAGACAAAACGCAGTCTTCTTTAGACAAAACGCAGTCAATTCTTAAGACAAAACGCAACCAAGAAATGAAATGGACAGAGTCTCCCCTAGGCAAAACGCAATAAGGGTCTTCAATTAGGCAAAACGCAATGAGCAAAACGCAACCTTGAGACAAAACGCAATGAACAAAACGCAGTCTTGAGGCAAAACGCAATGAGCAAAACGCAGTCTTGAGGCAAAATGCAATGACCAAAACGCAATGAGAGCAAAACGCAGTGACCAAAACGTAGTCTTCAATAAGCAAAACGCAATGACCAAAACGCAGTGAGAGCAAAACGCAATGACCAAAACGCAGTCTTCAATAAGCAAAACGCAATGACTAAAACGCAATGAAAGCAAAACGCAATGACCAAAACGCAGTCTTCAATAAGCAAAACGCAATAAAGAACACCCCTTCAGTTAGTCAAAACGCAGCCAAGAAAAAATCATCAACCATTCTTGAAAGCCACGAAATGATGTTAAAACCACTTAGTAATGATGCAAGGGATAGATCTAAGCCCGAAAATACAAATCTTTAAAACTTTTAACCACAAACAAAGATCAAATCTTGATTTTTCTTGCTATTTTTTTTCGAACAAAAAAAAAATAGACAAACCAAGCTACGAATTTGATCTTGTTTAGCCACAAGATCAGTATATAAACAACACGGATTTCCCCTATGCTCTGGGGCTAATTGTTATCATGATTCACCCTTATAACACAAGATCCGGAGGCTTGGTAAAATGGAAAAGAAAAGTAGCCATTGAATTAAAGAGAAAAGGAAAAGGATGGAAGATGTGTGTTTTTGTAGAGAGAAAACACACACTTTCACACTTTACAAAAGTGAGCTTTCACCCCACGAGGAGTATGGAGGGGTTTTTATAGTCCAAATGACACACCAACTATCGTAGCTAGTCATTATTAGTCCCTACGTGTCACGCTATAAATAACACCTAATGTAATTTCGTGTTTGTCCCATATTTAAAGCTAACAATCTTCCCCCTAAATGTGGTCTTACCGAAGATACTGAACAATGTTCCTACAATTACAAATACAATAAATATATTCTTCCAAAGCGCTACCAAATCTGAATTGTCTTGTTAGTACTCTTGGTCTTGAAACTTGGTATTCCAGCTTGGATCTTCAATATCTTTACATGTTCTGGGGAACCAGTTGAATATGCATTAGTTGGTGATTCAATTCCCCCTATGCTCTGGTGCCAATTGTTATCATGATTCACCCTTAAACACAAGATCTAGAGGCTTGGTAAAATGGAAAAGAAAAGTAGCCATTGAATTAGAGAGAAAAAAAAAGGATGGAAGATGTGTGTTTTTGTAGAGAGAAAACACACACTTTCACACTTTACAAAAGTGAGCTTCATTCCTCCATGGAAGTATAGAGGGGGGTATTTATAGTCCTAGTGACACACAACTATCGTAGCTTATCATTATTAGTCCCTATGTGTCACGCTATAAATAAACTAATGTAATTCCGTGTTTGTCACCATATTTAAGGCTAATAATGAAGAAAGTAATTGAGTTTGCTAACGATCAGATGGATAAAAAAGTCCTCACTATTGATAAAAGACAAGCTGAGCAAAAGAGGAAGTTGGAGTTTAATGATGGAAATAATCAGGGGTACCAACAACAAAACAAGAGGCAGAACACTAGAAGGGCTTACACTGCTAGGCATGGTGAAAAGAGGGGGTACACGAATCATTGGCCCTTGTGATCAAAAAGCCAACTACAACCACAAAGGCTATGTGCTCCCAGGTGGTAAATAAGTTCAGAGAAGATTGGTCATCCTCTCGTGACTGTAGGAGTTCTGGTCCCAATGGTAATAATAACAATCGGGGGAACTCCGGAACAACTCAGAATGAGCTGGTGCACTTGCTATAGATGAGTGTGTCAGGGCATTTCAAGAGAGACTACCCAAAGTTGAAGAATAAAAACTATGGTAATCAAGGTGGGAATGGCAATGCCCCAGCGAAAGTGTACGTGGTGGGCAATGCGGGGACAAACCTAGACTCCAACGTCGTTACGGGTACGTTCCTTCTAAACAACCGATATGCTTCTATCTTATTTGATACTAGTGCCGATAGGAGTTTTGTATCTACTACATTTAATTCCTTAATTGATATCACACCAACTACATTAGACCATTATTATGATGTTGAACTAGCCGACGGGAAAATAATTGGGATAAACACTATCATTCGGGGTTGTACATTAAACTTCTTAGATCATCCCTTGAAAATTAACTTAATGCCCGTAGAACTTGGAAGTTTTGACGTCATAGTTGGTATGGATTGGTTGGCAAAGTACCATGCTGTCATTGATTGTGCCGAGAAGATCGTTCGTATTCCTTGGGGAAATGAAACCTTAATCATTCATGGTGACGGAAGTAATCAGGGAAACGGGACTTGTTTGAACATCATTTCATGCACCAAAACTCATAAATATTTGTTGAAATGACATAGTGTCTTTTTGGCACATGTTACTACAAAGGCGATTGAAGACAAGTCGGGGGAGAAGCGACTTGAGGACGTACTAATCGTTCGTGATTTTTCTAGGTATATACCTAAAGATTTGTCAGGTCTTCCACCGACTCGACAAGTGGAATTCCAGATCGATTTGGTACCTGGTACTGCACCTGTAGCACGAGCACCTTATCGATTAGCTCCTTCCGAAATGAAAGAGTTATCTGAGCAACTGCAAGCGCTATCCGACAAGGGCTTTATAAGACTCAGTTCCTCACCTTGGGGAGCTCCGGTCTTGTTTGTCAAAAAGAAGGACGGATCATTCCGGATGTGCATCGACTACTGGGAATTGAATAATCATTGGACGTGAAGAAGTTGTTATCCTCTCCAATGAATGATGACTTATTTAGACCACTACTAGTGACCAGTGTTTTATTGAAGGATAGATTTACGGTCAGGTTATCATCAGCTTAGAGTATGAGAAGAGGATATTCTGAAGACGACATTTTCCAAGTAATGCCATTTGGTTTGACAAATGCACATGCGGTATTCATGGACCTCATGAACCGAGTGTACAAACCATACTTGGATAAGTTTGTAATTGTCTTCATTGACGATATACTAATTTATTCAAAGAACAAGAAGGAACATGAAGAACACCTTAAGGCAATTCTAGAGCTGCTTAAGAAGGAGGAGTTATATGCTAAGTTTTCAAAATGTGAATTTTGGATTTCTAAGGTACAATTTCTTGGTCACGTGATTGATTGTCAAGGCATTCACGTGGATCCTACCAAGAACGAGTCTATTAAAGATTGGGCATCTCCTAAGACACCAACGGAGATTCGTTAATTTTTAGGTCTTGCCTGTATTACTCACCGCAGAATCCAATGAAGGGTTTTCAAAAATCGCTAAGCCGAAACCAAACTTACTCAGGAGAAAGTCACCTTTAAAATGGGTGACAACAGAAGCACTTTTCAGACATTGAAGAATAAATTATAGCCGCACCTATCTTAGCACTCCCACAAGACCCTGAGAAACTTCATTGTTTATTGTGATGCGTCACATAAAGGATTGTGTGGCTTGTTGATGCAAAAACGAGAAGTGTGATTGCTTAAGCATCACGACAGTATGAAATTTATAAGAAGAATATACTACTCAAGATTTAGAACTTGGTTCAGTGGTGATTGCTCTGAAGATTTGGCGGCACTACCTGTAAGGAACCAATGTACGGTGTTCTACAGATCATAAGATTGCAACAACAACATACTATACCAAAGGAGTTGAATATGAGGCAACGTCGTTGGTTAGATTTGCTCAGTGACTACGATTGTAAGATTCGTTATCACCCGGGGAAGGCAAATGTTGTTGCTGATGCTTTGAGTAGGAAAGAGCCAATTAAACCATTAAGAGTTTGAGCTTTAGTTATTACTATTAGTTTGGATCTTCCCAAACAAATCTTAAATTCTCAGACTGAAGCACAAAAACCAGAGAATCTCAAGAACGAAGATGTAGGAGGTATGATCAGGAAGGATATACCGAGTGATGAAGTAGGAGCCCCGTACCGTAGGGAACCTTAGTTTTAACGGAAAGGAGTTGGTTGCCATGTTTATGGTGTACGATGAAGGACCTGGATCATGCACGTGTCCCCACAAAACAAATACTCCATCCATCCGGGTTCTGAAAAAATCTACCAAGACATGAAGAAGCTATATTGGTGGCCCAATATGAAAGCCGACATCGCCACCTATGTTAGCAAATGTTTGACATGTGCCAGGGTCAAGGCCAAACACCCAAGGCCATCGGGTTTGTTGGTACAACCTCTATATAGCCCCAATGAAGTGGTGAAATAACATCATATATGGTGATTTTATTTAACAAAGCTTGTTCACTAATTCATCGCAAGTCTTTAGACAACCAATTGGGTGATTGTGTGACCGACTTACGAAGTCTACAAACTTTCGTACCAAGAGGGAACTGGCCCCCATTGGAGAAGTTGGCAAAGGAGTACCAAAGGATGTAGTCACAAGGCAATGGAATAACTGTCACGATCATTTTTATGATTTCGTACCCTAGATTCGACTTCAAATTTCTGTAGGTCACATCAGAAGGGCTTTTGGACTAACTTGGATATGATTACTGCGTACCAATCCACAAACTGATGCACAAAGCAAGTATGACTATCCAAACTCTCGAGGATATGCTACGTGCTTGTGTAGTCGACTTTGGAAATGGTTGGGTTAAACATTTGCCACTAGTTGAGTTTTCTTACAATAATAGTTATCATGCTAGCATCAAGGCTGCACCATTTGAAGCACTTTACGGTCGAAAGTGTCGTTCACCTGTTTGTTGGGCTGAGGTTGGACAAGTTCAACTCACCGGTCCAGAAATAGTCCAAGAGACAACTGAGAAGGTCATTCAGATCAAGCAAAGGATGCAAGCCGCTCGTGACCGACAAAAGAGTTACGCCGACTTAAAGCGTAAGCCGATGGAGTTTCAAGTTGGGGATAGAGTTATGCTCAAAGTTTCACCTTGGAAAGGGGTCGTACGTTTTGGCAAACGGGGAAAGTTGAACCCTAGATATGTTGGACCCTTTAAGGTGCTGGAAAAGGTTGGATCCGTTGCTTACAAGCTTGAGCTTCCTCAAGAGTTGAGCAGGGTTCACAATACATTTCATGTATCCAACTTGAAGAAATGTTATTCCGACGAACCATTAGCCGTTCCGTTGGAAGGACTACACATTGATGATAAACTCCAATTTGTGGAAGAGCCCGTTGAAATTATGGAACGGGAGATCAAACGATTAAAGCGAAGCCGTATACCACTCATTAAGGTTCGCTGGAACTCGAGGAGAGGCCCTGAGTTCACATGGGAACGTGAAGATTCATTCAAAAAGAAATACCCCCATCTCTTCACAAATCGGGCGTCTTCATCCACTACAATGTCTTAAGCTTTGAGGACAAAGCTCTTCTAACGGGTGGAGACTGTAACATTTCACATTTTCAGGTCATTTACGACTTCATTTATTCCATTATTTATTTTTAGGCTTTTACGCGTTCGCTTTTAATTTTTACAGTTAAGCTAAATCGCGTAAACTAAAAATGAGCATTCAACGTAAACGGGCATCAAACAATTAAATTTTTACGTCAAGTAAGTGTTATAAAGTTATTAGGATGATAATTTATAACTTTACGATTTTTATTTTTATTGGCTACGTAAAACGTTTACGTAACGCAATAAAACTATGGTTTTGCATGCATGACAAACCATGAACTCATTTAGACTTCAACAAGTAATCACTAATACTCCTAACACTAAAAAATCTCTCAAATACTCACTCACCTCACTTGAAAAACCGAATTAATGCATACATACACTTATAGGCTTGAAATTAATTCAACAACTCTCCACTAACATCTTTAAACAACATTATATGTTATCCCTTGGATAAAACCATCACTTTTATTCACCTTTTGGTTCCCTCCTTTGTGCTTCACGTATAACAGCCAACAAAGAACCAAGGGGACACAAATAAGGCATATACAAGACCTTTCAAATCAATCTTACATCTATCTTACAAAGCATGGTTGTCTCTAAGGTTCCATACTTGTTTCTAATCATACATGTCCTTAAACAATAAACAACTCTCTTGTCTCCTTTTGCTTTTCAACCCACGGCTACAAAGAGAAAGGGGGAGGAAAACCACCAAGATTACTAGTATACATCTATGTTGATAAAGCATGGCACATTATCTTCACACTACATTGTAGTATACTAACCTAGCATAGTACTAATTCAATAAACAACACCTTTTGTCTCCCTTGCTCCTCAAAACCTACGGTTAAGAACAACACAACAAGAAAAACCTTACAACTTAAGCCTCATCAATAACCAACATGTCCCCAAAACCTAAGACCTTAACTAATATAAAACCAAGCCTATTGTGTCCTTAATAGTTTTAAAACTCAACTTGTTCCTTCTTTTAGAACCCTAAACCAGCCGACCACCTTTCACCATCCAAAATAATTTGTTGTTTTGATATAAGAGGTATTCTAGAGTTGATGCACTCTAAGTAGAAGTCCTAAACCATCATACTTCACTTTCCATTATTTACTAAGCAAAAACTACACTTAAAACTCTCCCACCTCACCTCTTGCTCACGGTTCAATTAGCAGCCCCAAAAAC
>BQNB010053130.1:27121-40166 GCA_026074375.1 Tanacetum coccineum
ATATACCTGTCATCTCTAATCTCGTGAGGGGACTCTACAACACTGAACACTCTCGATAAATCTTCAATTCTTTTCATGCGGTTATCCAAACAACCAAGTGGATGTGGATCATTTGGCGATATAGGAATCGTCTTTTTGTCTGATCTCAAATCACCAAGAAGAGACAAATTTTGAAGATAACAAATTAAGTTCTTACCCAGTGGTGGATACTTAATAGGAATAAGAAATTATAACCATTTTGGTTTGAATGGGTAATTGATCCAAAAACTGTTTTTACTAAAGTGTTGTAAAGTAGTTTTTTTATCTAGCATCTTGCCAGCTTTATAATGAAATTGGCGTTCGAAGAAAAAACTATGTTACTTAAAACGCATGAGTTCCAAAAATGATGGTGGCTTTGTTCTTTCATTAGTTTTGTTTTACATGTTTAGATACTTTTGTTTTCCCAGCATGTGATACACATATATTGATTTATTTTGGGCTTTAGCTTATACAATAGACATGTACTACTTATCTTCATATACGGCCTGAGTACTAGAATTAAAAATGTACCATTGTTTGTTACAAACGTTCGAATTTTGTCCACGTCATCATTTTATATTAGCTGTATCTTTTTGTATTTGCCATATATTAGCTGTATCTTTTATATTTGACATGGATACATAGGCATATTAGCTGTCCATATTAGTTGTATATTGACTATCCTTATTTACATGAGGCGTAACTTTGTATATATTGACATGGTACCAGAGCAAGGTTAAACATTGATCGTGTCTCAATATGAGTGGCGATAACGGTGAGAAACCTACACAAAAAATTACCGCTATGGGTGACAATAATGGTGAGAAGCTGTTACAAAGAAAGACTATTTCGCCGTATGATATTACTGCGAATGATAACACTGGAAGCTTGATAACACAAGTTGAGTTGAAGGGTGAAAACTATGATGAATGGGCTCGTTCTTTACGAACAGCCCTAAGAGCAAGAAAGAAGTTTGGTTTCGTTGATGGAACCATCAAACAACCTGATGACAAATCTCCAGATCTTGAAGATTGGTGGACTAACAATTCACTAATAGTGTCTTGGATCATGAATACTATTGAGCCTCTATTGCGGTCAACAATATCGCACATAAAGGTGGCTGAAGATCTTTGGAAAGATATAAAAGAACGTTTCTTCATGGCTAATGGTCCCCGAATACACCAACTAAAAGCTAAACTTACAAACTGTAAACAACTAGGATTGAGCCTTGTTGCATACTATGGAAAGTTGAAGAAGTTGTGAGAAGAGTTGGGAGATTATGAACAGATGCTGACTTGCAAATGTGGTCTCTGTTAATGTAAATTGGGATCTGCGTTCGCAAAGAGACATGAAGATAAAAAAAATCATCAATTTCTTATGACTCGATGAAACACTTTTATGGACTGCCATATCAAATTTGTGGCCCGAAGATCCATTACCCAATTTGAATGAAATATATTCCAACTTTAGTGCATGAAGCGTGTAAAGAGCGTTGTTTAGTACGAACGAAGAGCATGGTGAAAGTGATGACTTAGCCATAAACAACCCCACCACCCGTGATCGAATGTCGCGGTGACAGAAAAGAGGCGAATAAATGCACGAACTGTAATCGTACCGGAACATATCCACTACATGTTTGTTTTGGATAATTTAGATACCTAGAGTGGTGGAAGGAACGTCTCCGTTGGTCAAGACAAACACCAGGACAAACACAAATATAGACGTGGAGGTGGAGTCAAAGCAAATGTGTTTCAATCCTCCACATCAGGGGCAAGAAGGAATGATGTGGTTTCTGATGTGGATAGAGTTGCAGTTATCGAACTAAACAATGACCAGTGGGAAACGTTGAAGAACATTCTAAATCCTACAAAAATTAGAGCAAATGAAAAGCTAACCGGCAAGCATACTTTTATACAATGGATATATGACTCGGGCGCTTCTTATCACATGACAGGATGGCTTCAATGCATGAGTGAAGTTCGAGATATTATGACAGAATGTTCCTTTGGCTTCCGAAATGGGAAAAAAAGCTATGCAAAATGCAGGGAACATTTACTCTTGATGACAAAATAACATTAAAAAACTTTCTTTATGTACCAGACCTGATGTGCAATCTGATTTTATTGTACCAACTACTCGATGATTATGAGGGTGTTGCCCAATTCACTAACAAATTTTGTGTTATGGAGTACCGCACTTCGAGGATGTTGATTGGTGCAGGTGAGCAACGAGAGGGGCTCTACTTCTATAAGAGGATGGTGAATGTGATGGATGTGACCGCGAGGGATGTGGGGGTTTCAAACTTGCATAAACGGTTAGAACATCCAATCATTCTAAAGTTGTAGAGTCGATTCCTAATAATAGCATTAATAATGGTAGTGGTTCACTTAATAAAGCATGTGATGTTTGTCTTCGAGCAAAACAATCAAGAGTTAGTTTTCCTATTAGTAATAATAAAACTACACAACCATTTCAGTTAATACATTGTGATTTATGGGGACCTTATCGGTCACCTTCATTTTGTGGTGCAAGATATTTTTTAACCGTTGTTGATGATTACTCGCGAGCAACACGAATTTATTTGTTGATTGACAAGAGACATGTATCTTTGAATTTATGTAACTTTATCGTAACAGTAGAGCGTCAATTTAATAAACAAGTTAAAGTTGTTCGTAGTAAAAACGGAACAGAGTTTATCTGTATGGATGATTATTTCCGTAAACATGGCATTCTACATGAAACATCTTGTGTGGGAACTCCCCAACAAAATGGACGCATAGAGCGGAAACATAGGCACGTCCTTAATGTGGCTCGAGCCTTGCGTTTCCAAAGTAATCTCCCAATAGAATTTTGAGGGGAGGTGTATATTAGCTGTTGGGTATCTAATTAATAGAACACCATCAGTTGTTTTGCATAACAAAACACCATATAAAATGTTACATGGAAAACCACCATCCTTTGATAATTTAAGAGTGTTTGGTTGTTTGTGTTATGTGCATAATCAAGATCATAAAAGAGACAAGTTTGTTAGCCATAGTTGAAAATGCATTTTTGTCAGATATTTATATGGAAAGAAAGGTTGGAGAGTTTTTGACCTCGAGTCACACACATTTCTTGTTTCACGGGATGTTGTATTTTATGAGGACGAGTTCCCATACTTGAAACATAATACAGGAACAACATCTCATGAAACGAATGATCATATACAAGGTAGTATGAAGGATTGGTGTGATTTAGATAATGATGGAAATGAGGTACGCCATAGCGTGAATCATGAGGAAGAACAGTATGTTGATCAAGTGTTAAATGCGAACTAATGACCAATAAATGAAATGCTCAAAATGCAGATCCCGTTAATAGTGTACTAAGAGAGGGGTTCAAAATGATACTCAAAATGAAGAATGTTTGGGTCGTGGACATCGAAACAAAGTGTCATCTACACGTTTAAAGACTTTGTTACAAATACCGTTCACACGTCAGGCCCCTCTACAAGCTCATTCGTTCAATCAGAATCCTTAGGTACACCTTATCCTTTGACACATTATATAAATTCTAATGCTTTTTCTGCATAACATTGAAAGTTTTTTGGCAGCCATTGCATCAGGGTTTGTACCTCAAACATTTAAGGAGGCTATGAAAGATGAAAACTGAAGGAGTTCCATACCGAAAATAAATACAAGCATTGGAAAATAATGGCACATGGATCGTGACAACGCTTCCTGTAGGGAAAAAGGCTATCGGAAGCAAGTGGGTTTATAAAATTAAGTATCATTCAGATGGTTCGATTGAGAGGTACAAAGCAAGACTAGTTATTTTGGGGAACAATCAAGTTGAAGGACTCGATTATAACGAGACGTTCGCACCTGTTGCAAAGATGGTAACCGTGCGCACTTTTCTTGCGGTTGCAATCTACTACAAATTAGGATCATATCATATGATGTCATAATGCATTTTTACTTGATTGTTGATTTTTAGTTTACGCGATTTAACGTATCGATTAAAATTAAAAGCGACCGCGTACGAGAAAATAAAATAAATAGTGAATTTAAATAGCGTCGTAAATGACCTGAAAATACGAAATGTTACAGCTGCTGCTTTGAAACAATACGGTTTTCACCAATCTACTTCAGACTACTCTCTTTTCACATTGCAACGCGACAAGGTACATCTTAATGTGTTGGTATATGTTGATGATCTTATCATATCGGGAAATGATGGTATGGTAATTCGTTCTTTCAAATCCTATTTAAGTAAATGCTTTTATATGAAAGATCTTGGAACTCTAAAATCTTTTTTTGTATTGAAATAGCTCGAAATTCCAATGGTATTTTTTATGCCAACGAAAATACGCGTTAGACATTATTTCAGAAGCCGGCCTGTTGGGAGCAAAACCAACTGATCTTCCACTCGAACAAAACCATTAGTTGCCTTTGGCTAATGGCAAGCCTCTGGTTGACCCTGAACCGTATCACAGATTGGTTGGAAGTTTAATATATCTTTCAGTTACACGACCTGATCTTTCTTATTGTGTACATATGTTGGCACAATTTATGCAAAGTCCTCTACAAGAGCATTGGGATGCAACACTACGAGTGGTGCGTTACTTAAAAGGTTCACCGGGTCAAGGAATTTTATTACGTGTTGCTTGTGATTTGCAACTCTATGGTTGGTGGGATTCAAATTGGGCTGCTTGTCCCATAATCTAAGACGATCACTTTACTTTAGGTTTATTACAACATGGCGACTGCCTAATCATGGAAAAACTAAGAAGCAACATACGTGTCTCGATCTTCGGCCGAAGCAGAATATCGATCTATGGCTACAACCACATGTGAGTTAAAGTGGTTGAAAGCATTATTATTATGTCTTGGCGTTGCACATCCTCGGCCTATGAAGCTTTCTTGTGACAATCAAGCTGCTTTACTTTACACATTTCAGCTAATCCTTTTTTTCACGAGCGTACGAAACATATAGAGGTCGATTGTCACTTTATTCGTGACGAAATTTTGAAGGGGAATATTGCTACACGATATGTGCCTACTCATATTCAATTAGCAGATATCTTCACGAAGGCGTTGGGGAAGAAAGAGTTTGATTTTTTTCTTGGCAAGTTGGGAATTCGAAATCCGCGTGCTCCAACTTGAGGAGGGGTATTAGCTGTATCTTTTATATTTGGCATATATTAGCTGTATCTTTTATATTTGACATGGATACATAGGCATATTAGATGTCCATATTAGCTGTATATTGACTATCCTTATTTACATGAGGTGTAACTTTGTATATATATGGTTGATTGAAGATCAATAAAAGGGCAGAAGTTTTCTTAGCCATCTCTGAACCTGTTATTTGACAGTAACACTCTCGATCTGTTTTTTATCATTTTTGTTTGGGATAAGTTTTTTATGTGTCGGTATGACTTTTTTTAATGGGTTTTTAGCATTAAATAGTCGCGTAATTTCTCAAATGTGTCCATATGGTACGTGTACTAAAAAAATTGCCCATATGATACCTCAACTTTCAATTTCGTGCCCATATGGTCACTTTTTTACCGACTACCGGTTAAACCGGCTAAATTTGTTCCAAAAGAAAACTTGAATACCGTTATTTTACATTAAATTTATAATATCTTAATCCAAAAATATTTGTAATACTTTGATTTTATATGTCGTTATAAAATCTCGTCATTATGCACGGGCTCTAACCTACTAATCCCTTAAACTTTGTTTAAGGGATGTAGCAGGATAAGTTGTAAAGGGGCTCCACTGAACTTGTTTAGCCTGTAACACGAGAACTTTGCTTAGTTATATGGGGATAAAATGAGCGTATCTATTCAGTTTACTTGTCCGTACGCGTGTTAAACCGTTTGACTCATTTAGATAAACATGTTAAACAAGTCGTCCTGGGCTATACGTAAAGTTTGGGTTATACGACCAACCCAATTAATAACTATTGGTATGTTCGGGGTGGGTTGAGTTCATCTCGCCAACCATGCAGACAACCTAACCCAACTTGAACTGCCACTGTAAAAAAACGTTGTCAAAATGGTGTTTAGTGCTTATGAAACGGGCTGAAGTATTTGGCAGTTTAGGATTGAATAATGATTTCAGCCTAATTAAAACAACCCGAGCAGTCAAATCCCTTACTGCATCCATGATCCAACCTTCCACAAAGGTCAGACCTATATGAAATGGATTAATTAGAAATGACATAATTTAAGAAACAACACAACAACCAACCATGTAATGGTTCAAAAATCTAGTTATCAAAACATATCATCATCCAAGATACATATAAAATTTAAAACAAGGTGGCGATGAACATATAACCTCCCATGGCTGTAGATGGTTCCTTGACATAGAAATTCCACACGCCACATATATTCTGCACAAACCATTCAATAGAGGGTCGATATCAGGACATTAGTTCTAGTTTTGCTAACGTAACATACTCTAAAAAATCTAAACTAAATGGTAAATGATGTCCTGATTGATATAACAAATTACTCATGAGGACACATAAAAAAATTTAAACATCCCCACAAAGTTCTCATGTTAAAAATACCAATTACAATCAGATATCTACAACATTCGCTTCTCTTACATAGCGACATTTTTGCGGTAAACTCACTGGAGAACAAGAATAAGAAAATGAGACGTAATAAAGACAAATGAGAAGTATAATCTAATAAATATAGAAAGAAGATAAAAATAAATAAAAAATAAAATAGAAGAAAGACTGTGTAAAGACTCAAAATAATACCTAATCATCAGCCGCTACAAAGACCCGCCACCGATGCAGCATCTAACACTATACTAAGCATACATCCTCCAAACTGAATCTCACTTGGATATAAAGAAGAATAATCAATCTAGACACTAAAAGGCAATGTACAAGTGACCAAATAATATAAGACAACCTACAAATAATGAAGGCTAACACAAAAGAGAAGATGTGTGAGTGACATAGTGATATGAAGATAGGAACCGGCCTCAAAACACGGCAAAAACAAGACTCTGTTTAATATATCATGGCACACTGTTAAATCATTACCCCCCTATCAGTGAACAGTAATGTTATCTAGTTGTTGATCATCCACTCAACACCACATTTGTATAACATAATACATGAAATAAGAAACCCGCCTATAGTTAAAATCCAATAGCGACATTCTGTATGTGTCGACCTGACAGTTTTAACATGTTTTGACTATACACTTATGAATCAGTGTTTACCAGGTTCTAATCCCTCACACAACATCAAGTACCACTGAGTGAACTATGCCTCTGCACCTACTGTGCCACTTGTACAGCAACTACTGATTTATGACCCTAACTACTGACCCAATTCTCCCGTCACTTGACTACGAGCCTGCTCATCCGTACTGTAATCATATAACACTTCTTTAGCATGAATCCCTCATATGTCGTTGATCGATAGAAATAAAACAGAGGAAAGTCATCTAAACTAAGACGTAGTTTAATCGGAGGGAGCAATGCCTTTGCAGCCAAAAAAATATTGCAGAATTAAGTGTCCAATTTCTCTTATTGTTAATAAATAGTCTGTGAGATACTTGACAAGTCATCAAACTAAGACGTAAGTTTAATACGAGGGAGCAATGCATGCAGCAAAAATATTGCAAATTAGTGTTGTGTTGAATAACTTACAGTAACCAACGATGGTCCATTTTTGGTTATCACCTTGAGCCCAGTCCCATAGAACAATTTGTGTGCCATCCCGCACCCCACCAAGTTCCGGAACTTCAATCTCTTCCCCAAAGTCCAAAGAACAGACTTGTCAAGTTCTTCGGGGTTGTAGTCCGTCAGCTGAACCTGAAAAAGGATTACACCAATGATAATCAACTTTCAGTTTATATAATGATGCAAATTATATGATGACGCAAACTGAAACCATTCAGCATTACTGAACACTTTTGCGGAAAAGCCTAAGCTCTTAAATAAGCCAATCCAAACACCCGTTTTAGTAAACTTCATAATGACATAGCTAGCAATTACACTATTAGAGGCTGATATATAGAAATGAACAGCATGTATATATACCGGATAAGTTACACCAATAGAGTGTTTGATGGCCTGGCCAGTAGCCTTGTTGACCAACGCAAAAGAAGAAAAGCCCTGATCATCTGTGATGTTTTTGCCAAATTTCTCATCTTTAATCCATTGCTGTTTCAAATTCAAGCAAAAAAAGTCATATATGGGTTGAAAAACTCAAGGAACAGAAATATAGTTATTTTGAAATGAAAACAAAATATTAAAAGTGACCTGAAGAGGATCAGAAGGGTTGGAAGGGGCTAAAATGACTTTTCGGTCACGTATAGTAAGAGAGTAATCGACTTTAGCCTTGGTGTAAACTCTCACCACTATCGGCTCACTATCATTGTTCATATCTTCTTTGTGGCTTTTTTGGCAATCAGTGACATTACGCGTGTGGATGCTTTGATCAGCAGGGATATGGTTCATGGGTTTTGGTGATGGTGGTGGTGGTGTTTGGCAACATTTATGCATGCAAGGAGCACGAGCAGCCAGAAACGGTAGTTTTTCGTAAGCATGTTGTTCGTTGTGGTTGTGACCGCATAGATCCGCTCTTAGATAGACCCAAATACCTCGACATCGCCCAAACTCATCGAGTGGAGGCGTATGCATTGGCACGTAAGGGTAAGGATTAAGGTAAGCAGGGTAAGGTGGTTCATTGACATTGGGGTGATCATGACCATGATCATACATTTTTATTTTTTTGGTATGATACTTGTTATTGATTAACAAAAATGGCTTCACAATATGCTTTCTTACGTTTGAACCAATGCAACCTCTTTGATTTATACGCAAATGTTATGATTTGGGGAGTTTCCAAAGCCTAGCTATATAAAATATTGTTATATTTACAAAAAGCGAATAATTAACCTTGATCTTGTGACTGACGACCCATAATCTTCTTCATCATTAAGGTTTCTCAACATTGATTTGGTGTGGCAGAAAATGATTTTAGGTAGCAGGTTTTTCTCATTCCCCAAAATATGGTAATTGGTTGGTTCAAGTAACATTTTACATTTACATTCTAGACCCACTGACTATCTAAACTTCGTGTTTTATTCTTCTCTTTCTCTATAAGCAAGATATCGCTTCTTTTTCTTTCTTCTTTTTCCACAGTAATTTAGAAAGTCAAAATTTCAAGTACCTACGTACAATATATGTCATACTGTTTTTCCAACGCAAAATATGACTCACGTTAACACGAATCTTTCGATGTATCATATAGGATTTATCAGACATAACAACATATAAAAAAACCGGTGAAAGGTGTAGGATTTATTAGACATAACAACATATAAATTAAACTCCACAATTTCCAAGTTAAATGGTTATAATCAACAATAGTAAAAAGTATTTAATTTCCCAAGGTATATGTCATATACAAAAGTGAGGTGATTTCCACACTCTTAATTATGATTACGAGACTCTCATACAGATAAAAGCAGATAAAGCATTGTGTGAACTCTAGTACAACTATGTAATGCACGGAATAGATTGTCCCAATCAAATTTTTAAACGTGCAAATCAATTCCCTATACAAAATGACACTAATAAAACTCATCTTCGCATATATTCTTTAAACTTACTTGTTTAGACATCATCATACTAATTAGATCACTGGAAATGATGGTTATTTACCTCTCGCCAATCCATGTGGCAGCAAACTCGGAGAATAACAAGATCGGCTCCGACCGTGGCCTCGACTCTTTTTGGAAGCAAGTTCTCGAACACTTTAACGCAAAGACACCCGTTCAACGTACCAAGGATATGATAACGGGAAAGTGAGCTACGATTAATGGTAATTGTCAAAGGTTCAAAGCGATTTATAAGCGTTTCAAACGTATGGGCATCCCGAGCGGGGAAACCGAGGAAGATCATATGGCTCGTTGCGAAATGGCATTTTGTGAAGAGTCGAATACGGGGCACAAAAAGTTTACTCAAGAGCACGTGTGGCGTATATGGAAGACTCGCCCGAACCGGTTAATCTGGATGATCCGACCGGCATCCCGAGCTATTCGGCGGTGACCCGAGAGAACGTCCACCGGGCAAGCCCCGAAAAGCCAAAAAAACCAAATCGAACACCAAGTCAAGCTCCACGGGTACTCACTCAAGATTCACGTATGTTTTACAATCCGAGTTTAGACGCAAACGTTAAGCCGCCGAAAAGGCATGCGAGAGGTGAAGATGCAAAAAGACTTAACTCTAATTTGAGTTTCTCACGTTCGAAACCGATGTTATGCCGGAAGCACAAGTCACCCTCATCAACCGAAATAAGATGAAATAATGATGAAATATGCCCAAGACGATGATTAGTTATTTTATTTTTAAGTTTCGTATGTTTTTATTTTGTATTGAATTGTCTTTTTTGCGTATGTTTTTTAATTTTTGTAACTTTTTTAAGTTTAGTATTGTATTTTTTTATTAATGAATGACTTTAGTTGAAAAAAATATAAAATAAAAAAAAATAGGTTGGGGGGGAGTTTCAAAGTCGCATGTGCTACGAATGAGGTTGTTTTTTGTGTGTAAGTAAGTTGTGTGCCAGTTGATGTGACGCTGAGGTGGCAAACTGGCACGTGTCAGTTTGTGTTACCATACCTAGTGCTCTTAGAGTGTCTAATGGCACCCAAGAGAACACATCCCATTGCCTATGTGGCACCAATAAGACGCGTTCCAGCCATTGCATCCTTCATTGGGGACGCGTTCTAGGCTAAGAAAAAAGGGAAGTCGGTATGCTTGTGTATGTAGGTGTTTCATTTAATTGATTTATGTGGGGTATGTTTTTGATGGTGTCATCGGTCTTTTTAGTGGATCAAGTTGGCCATGAAGTTGTTGTAGAGAGAGAAAACTGTTGTGGAAGTGGTGTCATTGGTCATTTGGTGGTCACCATTACATCTAGCCTTATACTGTGTGTAACGCCACCCAAAAGAACGCATCTTACTGCCATGTGCCACCTATTAGCCGAGTCATTCATGATTAGATATGGATTGACATTATCCTTTGTCATGAGATAATTGATTCTCTTAGTTGTATGCATTAATTGTGATTATGGGCCTATCCCATTATAGTCGGTAGTTTCCTTGGATAGTCCCAGGACTCATGTGTATATAAAGTTGGCTTGTGAATGAATAAAGATCATGGGGAATTAAGCAATTCTAATATGGTATCGAGCTAGAAAGATCCTTAAAACACCAATTTTTTTCACCTCATCACAATATAGTTGTCCTCCGGTCATCGGCAACTCGCCGATGATTCGGAGGGATCCCAAACACATTTATTTTATTTTCCGCTTTTTGTCTCTAAATAATCAGCTCGTATGAGCTTTATGTGTGTGTTGTGTGATGGTGTGTTGTTCTTATCTCAATATGTGTGCATGCTTCTCTTTGGTTAAGCTTATTACTGAAGTGCATCCCATCATCGAGATGGACGGGAATCTCTCGTATTATGTTGATATAGCCATCAATCATCAAACTTTGTCTTTTAATCTTTGTTTTAACAGCGGAGATCCTTGTAGTTTTTGAAAATAGTTGGTTGTTAATTTGTCGCTCCTACCTAAAGGCAAAGCAAGCCATGGCGTAAAAATAAACGTCACGCAAAGGAGGAAGCCGCAAGCAATAAACCACTATGCCTCAAAATACAATTATGCTTCCGTTCAAACAAACAACAAAGAAGATGAAGAAACCACCGGAGATCATTGTATTTTTCAAAAATAGTTGGTCAAAAAATTTGCACACCTACTAAAGGCAAAGCAAGCCACGCAAAGGAGGATGTCGCAAGCAGCAAAACAACTATGCCGACAAATACAATTATTCTTCTGTCTCAACAAATAACAAAGAAGATGATAAAAGAAGAAGCGCTTTTCAACTTATATTTCAGTTTGTCCGTCGAGAAGCCTCCCGTTCAAACTGCGGGGGAGTATTAGCTGAGTCATTCATGATTAGATATGGATTGACATTATCCTTTGTCATGAGATAATTGATTCTCTTAGCTGTATGCATTAATTGTGATTATGGGCCTATCCCATTATAGTCGGTAGTTTCCTTGGATAGTCCCAGGACTCATGTGTATATAAAGTTGGCTTGTGAATGAATAAAGATCATGGGGAATTAAGCAATTCTAATACCACCAACGAGACGCGTTCCAACCATTACATCCCCCATTGGAGACGCGCCATGTGAAAATGAAAAAGGAAAGTCACTCGTATATTCAGCCGAGTCGTTTGTATGTTTATGCATCCGAGTGTTTTATTTAATTGATTTTTGTGAGGTATGTTTTTGTTGGTGTCATCGGTCTTCTTATTACACTAAGCTGGTTATAAAGTTATTGTACCCGATCCTTTGTGTTAGTTAATAAGGCATATATGCCTGACTTATTTGTTTAGGCCCATTTACTAGTTAGGTTTAGGTTTGTGTTTGTCTATTTAATATCTTTTAATGTTATTTGTTTAGTTGAATCTGGTTAATATATTTTCAGTATTCCCTCTTTGATTTCTACATAATATCAACAGCTATAAAAAGGTTTTGTGTTCGTTAGGTCTTGTAGCCGAATTATCCGTTGTCGATTGTCGGATCAATTCATCTAAAGAAAACTTGCATCGGTAAATTTGAATGGGTAATAATTTTATAGTTTAAACGAGAGAATTTTGTGGATGTAGCATTTTCCTAAATGAGAAGAGACCATGTCTGTTCGATCATTTGTGGGAACCGTATGATCTTTATACAGGGAAGGGTCACCGTCTTGTATCAGCCGTTGGATCCTCTTTTTTATTGTTGGCTATGCAAATTATTGAGTAAATTACATGGTTCGTCTTTGTGGTATACGTTGACCGACAAGTTTCATCCTTTGACCAAAAAAATGCACCGTCCATCCTTAAGTGCGAAACGTTATGTAGCATTAGTCCTTCACTTTAACGGCTATATCTAACGTCTGTTAAGTCCCTTCATGTGATATCCTTGTGAGGGTATTTTGGTCTTTTACCA
>BQNB010053131.1:10758-40166 GCA_026074375.1 Tanacetum coccineum
CTACTAACGAACTAGACTTTTGACTTGTATCTTCGAGTGACCGAAGCTTCTTTGTTCGGGTCCATTTATGTGATCCTAACACAATCTATCACTCCCAGCCCAATAGGCTCCAAACCTAGCCTCTGCCATCTCCAGCTCCGTGTGTAACCCCAATGCTAAGATAAACTGCCTCCAATTCATCCTCCTCCTAAATCATCCTAACTGGAAACACAAGGTATAAGCGGTGTTTATGTTACACCCTGTCAATGGCGGAAACACGGGATGCGACGATACCATTCACCGCACAAGATAAAAGATCATACACTTTATAATTTACATTCATAAAACTGAAGTTTTACAGAACTTTACAAGTTAAAATCTTAACATAAGTCAAAACCACGTCCATCTCTACCTAGTCTCCTTGGGTTACATCTTTTCTCTTCCAATACCAAACACATACCTTTGATTTGACACATCTGAAAATGATACTCGAAAACGTCAACAATAATGTTGGTGAGCTCGTAGGTTTGACCTTAAACCCAAAAGATGTGCCAATATATCAATAGTGGACAATAGTGTTATATGACAGTGAATATATGCAAACAACCTTAGCATCACCGCTAATCAATAACCATATGTCACTTACGCACCTAAAAGGCCTACCAGCTGGAGCACTAAAATTAGGGCAGGACCACATACAAACCAGGGTAGGCGTACCTATCCGCTCCAATATCCACGCAAATACTGGGTAGGCGTACCCATCCGCTCCAAACAATCATACAACACATAATATTCACATAGCAGTCATAAGCACATATCTTGTCCCAAAAACAAAACCACATTTTGAACAGATCAATTCAAAACATTTCAAAACACATTTGAGTATCATTTTCCCCCAACGAAAAAACCAGTAAAAAGTAGGGCTATGAGAACTTACATCAATCAACAATCAAAGCAACCGCACAATCTCAAATAAAGCATGACACAATAAATCTCTACGCAAGCGCACAATGTACCCGGCAACGACCTAATATATATACTCACTATATCAATACTCGTACAAAATTATCTGATTGTACAAGTGTTCGCCTTAACTCACGCAAATCCTTATTTTCATCCCAAAATTCCATTCTAAATTCATATAATTCCAATCTCGTTATCTCATACCGTTAACTCATTACAAAAACCGCCGTCTGGTTACCAAGACTTTATCTCGTTATCAAAACTTTACCTTGTATTATAGTTGTGTGGTAATTATGTAAAAACGACTCAAAAACACTTGGGCAAAGTGTGACACCAATACAACAAACCTCAACACCTCAAATTTCTAAACGATACATTCAACCAAAATACTTCGCAGAAAAACAAACAAAAAGGAATGAGCAAGAGCTCAAAAGCCAAAGATAAATAATCCACATTTCCGTAGTCGATACGACATAAATATTTAAATATATATGTACATGAATACTTGATAATTTAAATAAAATAATAATATTTTATTATTATTTTCGTCTTATTATCGGGCTAACAGGGTACAATGTTTCGTCATTAAATATGTTCAAAAGCTTTTACCTTAACACTTAATCTTCCTTAAGATTTTTCCCTTCCATTTCCTCAATTAAAATCGACACAATCGTTATAAATAGTAAATATTTAAGAAAAATTTCGAGAAATTTCATCTTTCGTATTGTATTAAATTTTCAAGTTAAATAACTATTTATTGTTAAAACATTAAAAATTTTATCTCTTTTTAGCAAAACTCAAAGTATATAATCCTTTCAAAAATTCGGCATGACCTGCACGTCTTTATGACTTTTCCAAGGTACTAAACCTTTATCTAAAACAATTTTCACAAATCTGATGTTTTTCCGACAAACACAATATCAATACCATTGACTTGATTTATTAAACCGTGGCAAAATAACCTCTTCACAATTGACAAGTCTAACAAAAGTCCTCCTCTTAGTCCAACACAACTTTCTTTAGTTCATTTACAAGTCCACAAACTTATTTATTTGATAGTGGGTCATATGGTCCATCATGGTCCAAAAAACTTAGCCCGATAGCGAAACTTATTCCATACTTCTTTTTATATACTCCAAAATACAAATCAAACCCAATGAGCCTTAAGCCCATTAAGCCGAATCAATAAGCTATAAGCTTATGCTATTATATGTATATATATAAGCTGGTAACCCCAACAATAAGCCATAACCTTCAAAATACGCCAAATATATATATAAGCTCAAATAAGCCGAAATCAAAATAAGCTAAAACCGAATAAGCCAAAATCCATTAAGCTATAAGCTTAATATAAGCCAAATTTAATAAGCGAAAATAAGCCAAAGTTAATTGGGCCGAGCCCAAATTGACACCCAAACCGAAACCAAACGGACCCACATTGGGCCGAAACTAACCAAACGGACCCTTGTTGGGCCGTGACTAACCAAACGCACCCTAGTTGGGCTCAAAACAAACCGAACGCACCCTTGATGGGCTAGTGCAACAAAACAACCCATACCAAAATCATTTAAGCCCAAATAAGCTATATCCTAGCTTATTGAATAAGCAAAACTTCCAAATAAGCTCTTATAAGCATTTTTATAAAACGAAAAATTACCACAATAACCCTTTTATTTAAACTCAAAAACCTTTTCTTCCTTTTCTTTTTAAGCCGACGCATAAACACCATTTTTTCATTTTGGATTTCAAGTTTTGATCTTTTTGGCAATCAACTTGTACAACTAGCGTTTAGACATCACCATAATCACAAAAGTACAACTTAAATTCAAAGTTTTATAAAAACTTACTTGTTTGATGAGCTTGGTTCGATCAAGACGCGCGTGAAAGACTAAAATCTTGTTTCTACAACCCGAAACTATTAGTTATCAACCCAATAATAAAATCTTAACCCGTGTTCTTGGTAAAGTCTTCAAAACCTTTGTTTTTCTTCTCCCTTATGGTTCTGCCGGATATAGAGAGAAAAAGAGAGAGTTTTTGTGTTTTGATTTTCAAAATGATGCATGTATGTAAAAATTGGATAAGGTGGTGGAATATGGGTACTAAAGGGGATATGCTAGCTTAAAATTAGCCATCTTGTCTCTCCTTGTTCTTTTCTAACCGAAAATGGATCCTAGGAGGGTCTCGGGTCTTCCTTTTTGTGTCGGGATCACTTAAAAGCTAAATTTTCATCTATTTAAAACGTCACCCAAACTTAGTTATCATTTTCATTGCGTTCAAAATCATTTTTCCATAAACCTGGATTATTCATACGACACTTATCACCTTAAATAGCTACAAAAATCCATTTTGAGCCGTTATCGACTGACTCCGGACCGAAAACATGAATTTTTGACAAAACTCAACCGAACCTTGCTCATTCATTTAAAAACACTTCAAATCACAAAATATAGCTTGGAAACTTATATTCACCCAAAATTTCACCTTTTTACGACTGTTACAGTCTTTTACCGAAATTCACGAAAACAACTGTTTTTCTGATAACTTTCAAATCTCACACTCACGATTTACAATTTAAATCGACGTTATTTCAATATTATGAATTTATTAAATAAATAAACCCATTAACACATTACCAACCTCATAAATCTCTACACTTAAATAAACTGTCGTGCCGGTACGCGCTGCGTGACGATTTTTCGCTAAACGCGGGAAAACTTCCCGGAAAGCACTGAAAACCTCAAAACCACTCTAAAACAGGAAAACGAATCATAAATGATTCATTTACGAACTCCACACTTCATCAAATTCCCGATTAAACCGAAACCGCTTATACGCAAAATAGACAACAGAAGTCAACTTTTCAGCTTTCATCAGGAAAACTGACAAGATCGAAAGACTAGTCTTCAAATACAAAACTTATAATATCTTTATAATTCGTAACACTGGAAATAGTACCGTTTATCACCAAACAAAATTCCCCTGGACTTGCTATTTACTAGGTAGTGAAAGCATCATTTGCTTCAGAACAAGCAAATCCAAGTGTATTGTAGTGGTATTTGATGAGGTTGTCATTTTATACCACTTTTTCGAGGTCATTGTTGGCCTCAAAATATTGAGTCGAACACGGGAAAGCTCGGTCACTCAAAGAGGAGGCTTCGGTCTTATATACTTATAAGATGTAATAGGCTAGACGGGTAAACGGCGCTCATTTTAATTAAGTTTATATTGTACGCCTTAAGGACTAAGGTCCAATGTATTCCCGAGCCCGGCCCAAGTTAACATTAAACCCGACCCATGGAAAAAGCCCATCCGGCCATAAGGGTATAAATACCCCTCTCCAAGTGTGGAGAGGGTGTTGGTCTCATTTGTTTCAACATTGTGTAATTCAACCATCTCTTATTTTCTACTTACTTTTTTCCTCTCTTGTTGTTTCTCTCTCTAAAATTCTTCCATCTTTTCTTTCTTATCTTATTTTCATGGTTCAATGGTGAAGTGAAAGTGATCTTGGTTATTTACATTTGGTATCACTCGCCACGGGTAGGTTTAGTGTTTTGTTGTGGTGACTTATTTTTCCGCATATTGGATTCAGCTTATCTTGTAGCTTATTTAGGTTCGGCTTAAATTTTTTATTGCAAAAACAAAACAAGTTCTTTCTTCACGTTACTGTTTGTTATGGACTATTAAATCATTGGGCTTCATGTTGTATTTTTTTTTACATAAAAACGAGCTAAAAATAGGGGGTCACGAATAAGTTTAATTTTTTTGTTGAGTTTTTTTGCTTATTTAATAAAAAGTCATAAACTCTCTTTTTCATGAATAGATTACGGTTGTCTTCATTTTCAAACGTTACCATGTTACGAGCTTATTTATAAGCTTATTTGTGGTCTTTGCGTAAAAAGCTTAGTGAAGCTTATTTGTAGTCATTTTCGTGGCTTATTCTTGTTAAACAAGCTTAGTTCAAGTTTTTTTAGCTTTTTGGAGTGCTTATTTTATGGGTTAACAAAGCTTATTTTCAAGCTTTTTGGTTTGCTTAACATTTGTGGTCCACACCAGTTGAGACAAGGTTGAGACCAAGATCCACATTATAAGGAACAAGGACGGTGTACGTTTTTGGTTTTTTTTGTAAAGGACACCGAATACGCGGTTTGTGTAGTCATCGAATTAGCAACATAGTGAAGCAACCGAATTCGCATCATGTCTTTCAACCAAACTCGCAATCACTTAAGCAACCGAATTAGCAACATTGTGAAGCAACCGAATACGCATCTTGTCTTTCAATTGAACTCGCAATCGCTTAAGCAACCGAATTAGCAACTTTGTGAAGCAACCGAATTAGCAATCTTGTGTGGAAACCGAATAACAACTCAACAGGAACAAAACTTACACGTTTTAAATCATTTCGGATTTTTTGAGTTCGAGTGACGGTGCACGACGGGAAGTTTAACTTATACCATCGTGATCGTGATATCTTTTCGATCAACGTGGTATATTCACATTGAACCGACGATAACCGTAAAACTCCGCGAGCAAAGAAATAGAAACGTTAACTTTTTATAAGTTTCCAACGAAGAAGAAAACTAAAAAAAAGGAGGGAACGTTGGTGTTTTATAATCAAAATTCAATTTTCAATTTCAGCCCCTCACTTCTCAGCAGTTTTCATTTATAACCTTTAGGTTTTAAATAGTTTACTATTAACCTTTTATTCTTCTTCACGCTTCGCACCTTGAGCATGAATCGAGATCCTTTTCCTTTCAAACTTTTTCACTTTTTCACTTCTAATTTTTGTTATTTTTTTAGTTTTACATTTTAGTTTTCAAATTTTTTACTTTTAGCCCTTTCGTTGTAAGAAATTTCACCGTTAGTCGTTTTAAGCTTATTAATCGTTACAAAAGCTCACGTACTTCAATTTCAACAACGATTTCACCAACAACAATTTTTCATTCACGTTTTTTTCTTTATTTAGTAAAATCCCGTAAAAGTCGATTCTTTTTACGGTTTAAGTCATAGATTTGTAAAATCCCGTGAACGTTAATTGATTTCAATCCACAACAACAATCACTTTACCTGCTTAAGATCCTACAAATCATTTTCACTTCACACCACGGAAAAAATGGAACCGAAAGATACTTTATCTTCGTGTTCGTATTCAGATGAACAAGACATGCAACAAATGCTAAAACAAGCAAACTTTACCTGCTTAAGATCCTACAAATCATTTTCACTTCACATCTCGGAAAAAATAGAACCGAAAGATACTTTATCTTCGTGTTCGTATTCGCATTGAACAATGACTATGCAACAAATGCTTAAACGAGCAAAGATCTTGAAAGGTAGTTGCCTAACGGGTCTTAGTGCATTAATTCAAATTTCAACCGGAACTAGAACAGGCATCACTAAAAGTGAATTTGAAATGCATTTAGTTCATATTTTTGAGTCTTGAAGATGTTGGCACATTCATGAACAGTCCTCTTCAGACATGGATACACTGGAACAACAACTTACCAAAGAAACTATTCTTGAGTCAAATTGCAAGAATGCCTTTAGAGTGCTCAAGACACAATTTGAGAAAATTTTCACCTCCGTGCTAATAAAGCCTTCAAGTTTAGATGGTACATATGCAAGAAAGGACTTTCACGCATATACTGGCATGGAACCTCAACTCTTCAAAGAAACAATAATAAAAACTTTGATTTCATTGAAGATTATATGCTCAAAACAATCATTCTTGCACAAACGATTCAGAAAAGGTTGGATGACAAAAAGTTACAAATTCAAGAGTGCACAGTTCAAAAGGTTAAAGCATCGAATGCTAGTTCAGGGGAAAAAACCGTAGTAGAATTGTATCAGATAAAGGGAATGATCAAGGTTTAAAGAATGATCAAGATTTACAGAATCAAAGCAACACATCTGGAGATAAAAGCAGTAGGTCAAGGAATGAATGCAATGACAAAAGCACTTCTGGGGATGATACAGACATCAGACCTTCCTATGACACAGAAACAATAGTTGAGGTACCATATACTGCTGAATATAATGTGTTTGATGTTGATACACAACATTCTGAGCAACCTCAATGCATTATTAACACATGGGTAGTAGAAAAGGCTGATAGCAATGTCACTCCTGATTCACCAGATCAGGATATGTGTGATTGATGAAAAATTTTTCAGAATGACATACTGCGCTTTGTAGACTGTGATGATGCGCCGTATTGCGCTTGTGTGATGTTTAATTGCAATTTAAAACTTGCCATTATGAAACAAACGATTCAAAAGCGCAATTTTTAATGACAGCTTAAACGCATCATTGACTCAAGAATTGAAAGAGTGCAAATCTACTCTTGCAGAGACTAGTAGAACCCTGGGGGAATCTAATAGTATTCGGGATAGTTGTTTAGTTGCACTTCAAAATAAACAGACTGAGTTTTGAGAGTACAAGGGCCTTTAGATGATCTACGCAGTTGACTGTGTTGACAAACCTGAAGTAATGGTTAAAAGTAAAACTCTAATGACATATTAGCTTAAAAGAGAAGATAAACAAAAAAAAGGTTTTTAAAAACTTAAAGCCTATGAATTTCAGGTTTGTCTCAAAGAGAAAACACGATGCGTGTCTAGTCAAAAAGAGTACTTTAACAATAGTTACGTTACGAAGGTCTTGTCAATGAGAAAACAAGGTAATAAACGGATTGTAAACGTTAAGAAGGAAAACGACATGCGACAAAAATGTTGTACTAGAAATAGTTCACATTAAAGTTTTTGAAAATGAATGGTTTTACCAAGAAGGAATCAATCGCAAATTAACCATTTCACATGTAGCTCCGCCAAAGGCCCATAATTTCAATGGTTAGACTAACCCTTTGCAACTCCAATGTCCTCAAAAAGGTCAATGATGAGTAAACCATTGTGTGTCTGAGAATCCCATTATGACCAATTTGATCCTGCGCAACTAGAGAACTTCATCCCGATAGTGATTGAGACTCTGACTCTTGAAAAAGAGAGTCGAATAAAAATTAAAGTAAAGACTTAAGATGAAACCCTTTCATACTACACATAGTTAAATAGTCTTTATGAAATTTTCAAACCCCCGACACAGGAATATCATATTCAGTTAGCACATGCAAATAGAGTAAGGAAGAAAACGTAGAGAAAATCTTTTGTGAAAAAGAAACCAAATATTTTTAAAAACATCAATTTCTTACCAGTGTCCAAATCAATAAGCAAATTAACAAGCATATTAATGGTCTATGGACGAACAAAGACATAAATAGATTTTAGAGAACTTGTCGTTCAAGCTTAGGTAAAACATTCAAAGGATCATTTTCGTGCCCCAACTGCTCATGATATGGAAATCCTAATAAAACATGTTTGATGCCTCTTGCCATAAAGACACATAATGATAGTTTCGCATTTGTTCATGACATAAAAAGAAATGCTATGCTAATTTAAAGTAAGTGAATCCCCTTTGAAAAAGAAATTGACGAACTTAAATATGATAAAGCAGAATTTTCAAACATGTTATGATTTAACTTTCAAGAATGTGTGGGTCTGTAATGAAGTATATGTGTTCTTTATGCATTCGTTTTGATTTAAGTGCTCTACACTGAATTGCAAATGCTTACTATGTTTCAATAAAGTGAAAGAATGTGAATGGTCTTGCACACAAGCTTTCTAAACAAACGTGTGAAAATGTGTAGAAAAAGTTTAAAAATATACCAGATTTGAAAGCTCAATTGTCAAGGCAAGGGACATTACCTATAGTGCGTTAGAAAGAAAATCATTGAGAAAGAGACAAAGGAAAAGGGCTGGGGGGGGCACTAAATTTTTAAAAATATTCAATCTTGGGGGAATCCGCCCCTTTGCATACCTCATCTGGAATCAATAGTGGTTAGAAAACCAACTACGTATAATCTGAATGATCCCGCAATTTTCCTTAAGACATAGGAATACCTTCGTCAAGTTTGTGAGGTGTCGCTCACTGATTTGACAAAACCAGTCACTTCACACTCTTGGCCTCAAGTTAAGAAGTCGTCTTTTGTTAAGCCTTATGATGTGAATGCACCTGGCCCTTCTAGGGAATACCCAAGTAGTGTCATTTCAGTCACCAAGGGAAACTGTAGCTCAATGACATGGTCCATAACTACTTACTTATAGGAAGCTAAGAAAATAGGCACAACTTCGCGCAAAAAGACAAAGCCGCTTTGAATACCATCAGACAACGTAGTATGCAACAATCTGCGTAGATTACCAAACATACTAATTGGTAACAAACCAAAACTAGAAGTGTATTAATCAACAACCTAGGAATGCACCCTCCATGAGGATTTCCGTGTATTAAATAGAATATTAACCTCAGCAGAAACCTAGGAATGTCAAAAGAATTTCTTGAAGTCAAAAAAAAAAAAAGCGGACTTGGCATGCACACGACAGTGCAAAAAGTGCATTTCAGTGCGAATCACGATGAGGGCATCTTAAAAATACCTTCTAAAGGTGAATTATCTCGTGCCTTGCGCACAGAAAAGGATGCATAATCCTAGTTATAAGACAGAACAAAGAGTTGTATGCCCGTAGACAGAAATGTGATCTAGAAACATGATAGGACAGATCACTAATAGGATAAAGTTTTTCTGTCAAATTAAGTCCTCAATGTGTATGAAAACAACGCCTCATAGATTGGTTCTTACATGGGAAATCAACGGGGTAGAATCTCTTACTCAAGTTGGTCCTTAAAGTAGTATTTCATTAGAAAGTCAGTGAAACCGCCCACAACACGAAGATTAGTGCTTCACCATTAGGAAAGGAAAATAATAATCTTAAAAACTGTTTATTTGCTGCAAACTCTTTCTTTTTGAGCGCTATGGTACTTCAATGGCTTACGAAACCCATCTATTCAAAGAGAGGGTTCATCTAATGTAAATATTCTATCAACATCTTCTTTGTATAAACATTCCATTTTTAATTATGTTAGAAAATATTTTTGAAAAAGAAAATACAAAAATATAAAATTTCAAAAAGAAAAATACAAAATTAAAAAAAATCTCAAAAAGAAAATACAAAATCAGAAAAGCAGAAAATTTCCAAAAAGAATCTTCTCGACATGTCTCTTGGAATCGATAACATTTACGTACCTAGAAATGTTGATTAACATCGACACGGGCGTGTAAATGAAGTTCGAGTAAGAGTTTCAAATGCTTTCAAAACATGTTATTTCTATTTGTCTTGATGACTTGTTATTAAATGACAGATAACAACTCGATCTTTAAATAAAGGAAAGTGTGCAATCATGTACATTTATCCTCACAACAAGAAGATAACAACTTCTCGGACTTGAGTTGACACAAAAAGTCAATTCAAAAGACATTCAAAGTCTTTCGAGCTCAAGTAACATTGGTTTTTAAAAAACACGTTGAACATAATTTTTCAAGAATTTCTCAAAAGGTTCTTCAAAATCTTTTAAAATTGTGTGTTCGATACTACCTCCTCATGATCTTTCAAAAGTCGAATCATTTTTTATAAGTAAATCAATTTTTGAGGGGGGGGGAGATTTCAAAAAAATGTTTAAACAAATGAAAAATGTTAAAATGTTTAAACAAACGAAAAATGTTATTTTATGTGTCTAAAACATTTCAAAACAAATGTTTATTTTATGTGTCTAAAACATGTTTATTTTATGTGTTTAGGCACATACTCACATGTTTATTTTATGTGTCTAAAACATTTCAAAATAAATGTTTAAACAAATGAAAAATGTTAAAAGGTTAATAATATTTAGACACTCATTTTGTTAAAACATATATAAGTAGTTCAAACTTAATTTCACATGGAATTTACAAAGTCATAATCCTATTCTCACAATTGGTGTCATAAGTGAAAAATTGAAGGGGAGCAAGAAGAAACAGTTCCACATAACTCATGCAGTAACAATTTTCTCCCCATAGAATTTTCAAGTCAAATTTTAATCACATGGTATTTCAAAAAACTAAGTGAATTAGTATTTAAAATAAGGGGAGAAATGTAATTAAAATGTGATCTTGAAAATAATAAGTGATCTAAATGACTCTAAGTGCTTTATACTATTTGGAAAAGGTTTTATGGTTACGATCTTATACCCAACAACATCTTAATTTCACGATGATTCTGAAGTCATAAGGTGGTTAGGTTAGGAACCAGTCCTATGATCCAACCAGAACCGGAGGGATCTACCCAAGGACAATTCATAGTTAGAAATGGCAGTCCTTAGGTATGATTAGAGATGAATGAGTATAAAGGAATAATGCCGACTAAGATTGAGTTAACATTGGAACAATCACAACAAGGTGTTAGTAATGACGTCTTGGTAAGCATTGAAGGGGTTGAAGAATGAAAAAGAAATGTATAGATAAAGGGAGAAAACAAAGAAGCCCTCCTTACACTTTAGGCAGAAACCAGGTCAATACATAATCTATCGGGTTTCATAAAGATGAATTCTGATATTGAAGACGACATCATAGACCCAGTGATGTATTACACACCCCTTCCCAGCCATTCGAGTTTCTCTCAACAAAAACTTGTCTCATTTGTCACAGAGATACACACGACTTCTATTGACTTTCTCACTCCGAGTTAGTTGATATTGAATAGGTGGCAGTCTGCTCCAGCCTCCGAGTACTAAAACCAAAACGCACTAATCGAGTCTAGAGCTAAGAGATCAACAAATAAATCTTATTAGGACACATTCCATGACAAACACTTGTTGAACATCATCAAGTTCACAAGCTGTTAACAAGAGTTCTACGCATTATCCTTGTGGTATTTCCAGAACATCCAAGTGATACTTAAGTATTCACAGTGAAGATGGAAATCCTGCTTGACCCAACATCAAACAAGCTCTTTGTAGGTGACTTATGTGATTCTATGTGAATCAAACTTGTGTCAACTGGAAAGAAATGATGGTACGATTCTATGTGAATCAAACTTGTTCCAGTAAATGAATTGACGGCTTAATCAGAAAGATAGTAACTATCTGATTCACTCTTACCGTGTTGTCTACTTTGAGATGCTCCAGTAACGAGAACGGCTAGTGCAGCTGCGAAACCCTATTAAGAATATTCATTTGAATTCTATCTGATCACAGGCAGTATTTATACTAATTAACGAGGAACCGGAGTTATTGCAACCTTATTCGACGAAGTAACAAAGACACTCTCGTCCATATCTGTTGATTATTACCAACATAAACTTGCAGGTTATACGGTGGTGGTGGTATCCCATTCCACCTGAAGTAGGATTCATTACCACATGCTCATGCTCAAACTACAAAGACATACTATAAGCATTAAGATTCAAGAATCAAGAAAGCTCAAGATTTAAAGACAAAGACTTTTGCAAACTCTGAAATACAAGATCTTCCTTCAATATATCAAGTCTATCAAGGGAGATTGTTAGCAAGCTTTCAAGAAGATGCAAAGTTTGAGCATGTTGGTCAAGACACAAGATCGCAAAGAGGCAAAGACGTTTAAGACAAACAAGGAAAAGATTTAGAGATCTCGGAACTAAAGACAAAGTTGAAAGACAATGACTAAGGCTTAAGATCAAAGATCACATAGCATGAAGGAACAAGCCTATAATGTAGACAGAGACAAAGATCACAAGAGCTTAACGACAAAAGCAATCTCATTGATCTCACGAAGGAGTGTCACAATGAACTCACTTCGAGGAGATTGTTAGCCTCAAATATTGATTCGAACAAAGAAGTTCATTCATTAAGAATATTAAGTCTCGGGCTCGTTTATGTAAGCTGATCGGTCACGTGTATCGGGTGTAAGCCCAAGTAATCTCGAGCCCGGCCTATAGAAATACCAAGGCATGAAAGCCTCTTGGTTTAACTATAAATACACCTCTCCTAGGATGGAGAGGTTGTTGGTTCTCATTATAATTTTCACATACTAATCAACCATTCTTATTTTCTCTCTACTTTCTCTCTCTTGTTTCTCTCTCTAAACTTCTTTCATATTTCCTGTCTTATTTTCTTATATTCAGGTATGAAGTGAAGTGATCTCGGGTTACCGACACTGCCTATTTCATGTGTCTATTTCTTAGCTTCCTCTAGGTAGTGATTATGAACCATGTCATTTGAGCTATACCTAGATGAGCCAAGTCCAATCATGTGATGAGGTTTTGCATAAGCAGATTCTTTCCCCTTAGGCAAATAATGTGTAGTGACTGGTTTTGGCAAATCGTTGTTCACATCAACTTGGGAGGCATACCGTGGTTTTGAAATTCTAGGTCGCTCAGACTTAAACGCAATCGGTTGTCTAACAACTAATTGGTTTCTACATGGTTGTAAAACCGGTTTCCCTAGGATTGATGATTTAGAAAACTTAGTATTCATAGTATTTCCTGTTAATTTTCTTAACTCATTTTTTAATGCTGCAATTACAAATCCTTTTTCTTGAAGTTGAGCTTTGAACTCAGCATTTTGAGCAATCAAAGAAGTTGTGTGTTCTATAGTCTTAGCTTTCGTTGTCTTGATAGAATCAGTCAGTTCTTTGTAATGCCTTTTCAAAGTCTTATTTTCCTTAAGTAATTTAGCCATTTTATGTTCCAATTCAATGTTTATTGTTTCAATTACATCTATGTCATGTTTAACCTTGGCTTCTTTACTTTTTGACTTTCGAAAATTAACCATCTTTCCCTTCTTTTAAAGCTTGATTTTGATATTTAAGTTTAAGATTAACACAATGTGCTTCCATTCTTAAAAAATCTTTTTGAAATTAGGCAATGGTCTTTTTGAGACAAATATTTTCAAATTTAAGAGATTGATTTGAGAGATCAGTTGTCTGGTTATCAGTTAATTTAGCAGGCAAAGGACATGTGTCATGACATTGTTCAGCATTCTGGTCAACCTCTCCTTCATTATTGAATTCAGGTTGCTCAGTATGCTGTTGTCCTGTAGCAAAGACATTGATTTCAGCAGTCGTTTGTACCTCAGCCATTGGCTCTTCATCATATATGGGTCTGATATCTGCATCATCAGCATGTGCATCATTCCCTGATCTGCTGCTTGTATCCTGCTCTTTTGATTCTGTCCCACTGCTTTCTGTGTCAACCAAACTAGCATCCAATGCTTTACTCGTATCAACCTTTTCTTCTGTTGTCTGCATCTGTCTTTCATTCACCCAGCTGTCATACTCTCTTTTATGTAGTGCTCTTTTATCAATCGACTTCTTAACAGATTCCATGTGTTGGATCAGTGTATCACGGAATTCTGGAATCTCGAGTTGAGTGTATTGTAGAAAGTAGTTGCGTGTCATTACAACATATTCATCATCCAAATAAATCTGTGACTTGATGAACATCTGAAACTGTGTCTCGAGTACTTTAAAAGCAGCCATGGATCCAATCTCTTGAAATTCTTCGTTGTCAAGTTGCTTTTCTAGTTGATCCATGTTTAGGAACATTGTGCCTGTGAAAGTCTCTACATCTTGACCAAAGAGTGTCGCAAATGCGCGTTTGAATCCACACTCGGTTTGAGTTCCTTTTAAGTCGTTGTTTGAAAGAAGCTTGAGGTGTGAATGAAGTTGTCGAAAAGATACCATGCAACTCTTTTTTGCTTTGTCTTGAATTTGTTGCATTTGTTGTTCTTCTGAATTTGAACACGAAGGTAAAGTATCTTTCGTTTCCATTTTTACCGTGATGTGAAGTGAAAATGATTTGTAGAATCTTAAGTAGGTAAAGTGATTGTTGTTGTGGATTGGAATCAATTAACGTTCATGAGATTTTACAAATCTATGATTTAAATCGAGAAAAGAAGTGGAATCTTTTGCGGGATTTTACAAAATTAAGAAGAAACCGTGAAACAATGATTAATTGTTCTCGAAATCATTGTTGTTGTCGAAGTGCTTGAGCTTTTGTTGAAAAATAATGAGCTAAAACGACGAATGGTACACAAACCTTTCAACTTAGAATGGGTAACGGTTGATTAAAACTCAAATAAGGACTAACGGTGCAATTACGATTCACTTTGGAGGACTAATGGGCTGAATTGAAGCAATTAAGGACTAACGATGTAATTGTAGTAGGAGCTTAGGGACTACATGTGACATTTTGCAAAAAAGTTTCATTAATAATAAAAAAATTTCCCACCATTCTTTTCATCTCTTTCATTTAAATTTTAGGGTATGATTACGTTTTTTAAATTTTGTCTTACGATTTCATACGGTAATCGTCGATAATATGTGAATATACCACATTGATTGAAAAAGGATCACGATCACAACGGTAGTCATTAGAAGTCCCGCAATGAATCGTCACTCGAAACTGAAAACCCGAAAACGAATTAAAACAATTATAGTTTCCTCTTGTTTGCTTGTTTAATCGCCTTGTATGTAAAATTGTTAAACCGTCTTCTTTGTGAAATTGTTAAACCACTTTCTATGTGAAATTGTTAAACTGCCTTCTATGTGAAATTGTTAAAATGCCTTCTATGTGAAATTGTTAAACCGCCTTCTATGTAAAATTGTTAAACCACCTCCTACACAGGTTGCTAATCCGCCTCCTGCAACTGAGTTGCTAATCCTCCTTGCAAGATGACAAACCGTACTATCGTCCTTCTCGTTGTCTTCTTTATTCAAACCGTGTGGACCACAAGAGGATAAGCTCAACTAAAAAAATAAGCTTGTCTTAGCTTGAAAATAAGCTTGTCACTAGAAAAAGCCACGAAAACTTGTATCACAATAAGCTACTAACAATTGAAAATGAAAGTTTGAAGACTTTTAAAGGCAAATAAGCTAGAACTCAAAACAAAAAATGAAAGAAACCTACGTAGTAATAAGCTCCAAAAAGATTTAGAAAAGCTCTTTTTCCCCGCATATAAGCCACGTAATACGCTGAAGAAATAAGCAGCAAAATAAGCTTATAATAAGCTTTGTTTCTCTACACAGTAAGCCACGAACCAAACACGCTAAAAAGAGATTTAAAGAAAATTTAAATGATTTTTCTTTTAAATCTCAATACAATACACGGTTGTGGTTTATTTCAAAAGATAGGAACATTTATGAAGCAGAATAAGACAAACGAAATAAAGTAAAAGATTTGTAAAAGAAAAAAATGTTATCTAACATCAATAAAACATTACGCCAACAAAAACCGAAACTAGCCAAATCCTTTAAGCTCGAATAACCACGACGAATCATTAAACCCACCCGTGGCTTGTGATACCAATTCTAGGGACCAAGATCACTTTCACTTCACCATGGATTTGACAAGAAAAATAAGATAAGAGAAAATGAAGAAAAGTAGAGAGTGGTTAGAGAGAGAAAGTAGAGAGAAGAAAAAGATTGTTGATTTCTTACAAATGAAAACTTTACAAATGAGAACCAACACCCTCTCCACACTTAGAGAGGGATATTTATACTATATATGGCCGGCCTATTAAGGTTTTAGATGTGCCGTATGTTTTGTTCTTGGGACAGGCTGGGAATTACAATGGACCTTAGTCCGGAACTAGTACAAGATTAGATTACGTTTACGAGCCCGTTTACCATTCTAGACTATTACAACATACATGAGATAAAGACCGTTATTGATAATGTAATTGAGGCTAACAAAGACATGATTCTGATGCTTCAGGCTCAAAACAGCCTTCAGCTCCTCAGTCCTCAGCCTGGAAAACTTCTAACACTAGAGAAGCTCCTTCCAGCTCCTCCAAGCAGAAGTCCGTTCCTCATCTGAACAACATGTCGAATAAGTGCCTATACTAGATGATGTGAATATCTCAGATTCAGAGGACACCGATACTGCACATCTTCCTAAGATCAAGACCAGACTAGACTAGTTGAAGCCTGTACTAGAGGAAGATAGACTGGAAACTCCAGAACCAGACTGGGTCATTCCTCCGAATGATTTACCCGAACCTGAGAACAACTGGGCCAACGCATTTGCTAACTTGTATCAAGACCCTGAAGAAAACAAGCTACTTTAGAAAACTGGTGATATGGGCTCATTCATCAAATGGTATTGTCGACAGATTGGGAAGTCAAAGCTCAGTAAAGCTGATCTAGAAGGTCCGGCATACAAGGTAGTCAAAGCATTTCATTCGAACAACATTTCACTTCAATTTTAGATGGAAGAGTGTCACATGCTGCTTACTGATCAGATTGATTTCGTTAATCCGGAGGGTAACCAGCTTGTGCCTAACATGGGTAAACCTTTACCTCTAGGAGGTCCACCTGGTAAGGTAACAATTCAACCATAATTCTTCTTCAATAAGGATCTGTAATACCTTGTATCAGACATCCAAGAAAGAAGGAATGCTCTGTCTATTTCCAAGCTAAAAGCATCTTACTATCCAGACTTTGGGCTAGAAGAACTCGTACCGTCACTGTAGATTAAAAGTGAATTGGAATACGATATTAGTGCAGCCTATGATATCACACACTGGTGGTTTAAACGAAAGGAATTCTACATAACTAGACATAGTACCCCCTTAGATCGTGGGGTAGTCAGATCTCACATGCGGATTCTCAATGTTATCAGTCTCAAGACTTATGAAAGATACGGTTATACCTTCTTAAAAGAGATTGTTCTTCGTAGATCTGACTACAATAAATACAAAATCTCGGAAGCTGACTTCAAAAATTTACATCCGAATGATTTTGAAGATCTGTACCTACTTCATCTTTTAGGCAAGCTCAGTCATTTATCTGGTGCCGACAAACTTCATCTCTTCAATGCAGTCAACATGTGGATAAGGAACATCGTCATCAGAAAACATGTGGAAGATCTGCAGCTTAGGATTGAAAGTTATCTAATGAAACTCAATCTCACTCAACTAGATTGGGATGCATCCGACTTTCTGTTCAAAGAAGATTACACCATAGTCAGCAAGCCGAGGGCGGTAATCTACAGAGACTAAAATGATCAGAAGAAGATGATGCGAGAGACTAAGGTGCACAAGTTCAGTGATGGCACATTGACAAGAATTATGGAAAAGCTAGATCACATGGTTAAAGACTTCAAGCTGTTCAGATACAAACCGACCATGGAAAGTAGAATCTGGTTTGAGGATGATAGAAGGAGGAGTAAAGACTTTATGAAGGTGATTGGGAGATGACTCAAGATTAGGAGAATCTTCAGGAGTCTAGAAAGCTTTGTCAGTGAAGGTTAAGAGATGTTCACTACCGACTTATCTCAAGAACGGAATGATCTTCTCTTTCTGATATTCAGGTCAACATCATCTTACATTGTATAATATATCTTGTACAGTATAAGTAGTGTATCTTTAGGTGTTATGTGTCATCGTATAAATTTTTCATGAGTTTCTCGTTAAACTCAAAATCTTTCAAAAATTTTGTTTACATGACACTAACACATACCCTCATAGTTTAAGGGGGAGCATTAATATGTTCCACTATCGGCTTGTGAATAATTAACACATTTTTTTCTCCTAAATTTTCTAACATATTTGAATCATTTGATATCCAAAATGTCAAAGGATTTGAAATTTTTAATAAGGGGAGAAAAAGTGATTAAAATATGTAAACTAATAAAAATATGATTTATGGACTCATAAGTGTACTCCAGCCTCCATGTGCTAAATAATTTCGTATATCAATGCACATGTTAAGAGGGAGCATTTCTAAAAAGCAAAAACAATCGAGGTACAAAAAGCTTTGATATTTATATCACAAGTACCTGATTGAGTTTTTTAATTGGTTTTATGGCAAGGTGAACAGTACCAAAAAGACCGACCAAGTATTTAATTTTATCAGGGTTATAAGGTTGGTAAGGCTAGGTATTAGTTCCTATAATCCAACCAGAACCAGAGAGATCTACCCAGGGACAATCCACTAGTTATTGTAGAAGTCCTTAGGTATAACTTAAAAAAGGAGTAAAAGTGAGAATAAGGAAATAGTGCCGACTGATATGGAGCTAGTAGTGGAACAAAGCCAACAAGGTACTAGTCATGAAGTCTTAGTAAGCACTGAAGGGGTTGAAGAATAAAAAACAATTATAAGGATAAAGGGTGAAAAGAAAGAAGCCCTCCTTACACTTAGGCAGAAACCGGGTCAATACATCTGCTATCAGAATCACACTGATGATTGCTGACATTGAAGAAAGCCGTCATGGACCCAGTGATGCAATGCACAACCCTCCCTAGCCACTCAGAATCTCTTAAAATATTTCTGTTTCATTTCTCACGAAGACTAAACACGTTATCTATTGACTTTCTCACTCCGAGTTAGTCGATATTGAAAAGGTGGCAGTCCGCTCCAGCCTCCGATCACTAAAACTAAAATGCACAATTGAGTCTAGATCCAAGAGATCATCAATTAATCTTATTAGGACACTATTCCATGTTTACATATCATTCACACAATGTGAAAACAAGGATTGTTATAAGAGTCCTACGCATTATCCTTGTGGTACTACCAAAACATCCGAGTGATACTTAAGTATTCACAATGAAGATGGAAATCCTGCTTGAGCTAACATCAAACAAGCTCATGGTAGGTGACTTGTGAAATCCTTAATGGGTTAAAATTGTGACACTAGATATCGACTCGATTATGAATTGACGGTTGATGAATTTTGATAAATGCCTAACACTCTCGATGTGTTACAAAAACACTTTCTTAAGTGACAAGTCGATTGATTTTCAAATCAATTTTCTTCTTCAATAGGTAAGATAGTAACTAACCGATTCACTCTTATCGTGCTATCTGCTTTGAGACATTCTGATAAAGAGAACATGCAAGTAAGGTGATTCTGATGTCTACACATTAGAAGATCCGATACTTATACTGGAAATCCAGTCAAGGAGATTCTTCTTTAGTTGAATCTACCTGATCACATATCGGTCCTCACGGATTTGGAGGTTAATCTAACCAAACTCAGGCGAATGACAAAGCCATATTCGTCCACAAGCTTTATTGCTAACTGTCTTATTACATGTTAAAGTAAAGATAGAGATGGAGATACCTCATTCCAGTGGAGTCAATCTCATAACCACATGCTCATACTCGTTTGACAAATCCAAATACATCATGAAAGCTCAAGTATATATTTCAAAGCTTTTGCAACTCTGATATCAACATCTTCTTGAAGTATTCAAGTATTAAAGTTAAAAGAACTTCAAGATCAAAGAATAATTAAGCTTTCAAGATCAAGAAAGTTATGAGCATGTCGGTTTAGATGTCACAAGAACAAGATGGCAAAACACCACAAGATGATGATTAGAAATTAGTTTTGGCTGATGATCTCAAAGAAGCTCAAGTTCACACACAAGTCGAGTTAAGGAACAAGCCCAAGATTAAAGATCAAAGATTACTACATCAAAGTACAAGATATTAAATGAAGAATCAAAGACTACAAGCTTTACACAAGACCAATCTAAAGATTGCTGAGCTTAAGTTTATGTATTCCAGGGTGACCTCCCTTAGGGGGAGATTGTTAGATATTATAAAAAGACTCGGTCACCCCGTGTATTTTACCATTTATAATAGCTCGTATTTAATCATTTAATGTATAACATTCGGTAATGGGTCGGGTATTAAACCCAACGTGTAAGCCTATCTATTAGGCCTTTGGGCAGGTTTTTGTAAACATATATAAGCCTCTTCCATCTTATGGAAGAGGTGGTTAGTCATTTTATACACACACACTTTCTCTCTCTAGAGGAGTGTGCATTTTCTCTGTTTCTCTCTCTAGCATTTGACTAATCCACTAACCATTCGATTGTGTGAAGATATCCAATATCATATAGAAGGATAAGAGGGTCCTGAATGGGTCATCAGGAGCCAGTTTGAGGATGAGCTCTCCAGCTTTATGCTCAAATTTTTTTTCTATACAAAGGGGTTAGGAGAAATGCTTGACCAACATCGTAAGGGAATGCATGAACAATTCTCCAAGATCCTTACCTCAATTGGAAAGACCAAAACCCCCACACCCAACCTTGACGTACCGACTTTTGTTATCATAACCAGATCAGGAACTAGCACCTGCGACCCTTCATACTCGACACCGCTAAGGCCAACAACTATTGATCACGCTGAAGGGACGGTCGAAAAAAGAGGACCCATGGGTGAAGAACCAACCGTCATACAGAATGAGGAAAAACCCCAGTCACCCGCCTTTTACCATCCCTCTAAATCATCCAGTGTACCCTTTACTTCCCAATTAAAGAAGCAAAAAATAGACGACGATGATGAACGACGTTTGTTTATCTTTAGACAAATTCACATTAATCTACCATTTCTAGAGGCCATGATCCACATGCCAAAGGGTACCAAGGTTCTAAAAGATCTTCTTTTACACAAGGAGAAACTCAAAAAGGTAGCCTCCTCAGTCAAACTTTGTGAAGAATGTTCGGCTGTTATCCAAAGGAGATTACCCAAAAAGGAAGGAGACCCAAGGAGTTTTAGACTACCATGTCTTATCGGACCCTTGGTAGTAAAAAATGAACTGGACGACATAGGAACGAGCATCAACCTTATGCCACATTCTCTCTTCTTATGATTGGGTATTTCTAAACTAAAGCCGACCAGGATAAGTATCCAGCTGATTGATCGATTGATTAAATATCCCCTTAGAATCGGTGAGAATCTGTTGGTTAAGATAAATAAATTCATTTTTCTAGTCGAATTTGTAGTTTTGGAAATGGATGAAGATGAACTGGTATTGATCATCTTAGGATGACCCTTCCTCGCCACTGCTCGAGCAGTAATCGATGTTCATGAAGGAAAGTTGAGTCTGAGAGTTGGACGTGAAATCATCACCTTCAACATTGGGAAATCTATGAGATCCAAGTATTCCCGCGATGACTATTTGTACTGTGCCGACCACACTACGAAACTCGTCCGAGAGCAATGGGTGGATACAGTTTACCACAATGGTAAATGGATCAAAGCGAAAGAAGAATGAGACCCAAAAGAAGTCCGGGCAGTTTCTTTTTACCCTAAGCCAGAACCAATCGAGCCACTGGAATGGAAAGCTCCAGAATATCGTTTAAAACCCTTAATGATTGAACCACCCAAATAGAACTAAAGGAACTACCTGAATACCTCAAGTATGCCTTCCTACAAGGGGATGACCAACTCCTTATAGTTACCTCTTCTGCATTACCTGCACCCGAAAAAATCAAACTTCTCAAAGCTCTAAGAAACCACAAGGGAGCTATCGCCTGGAGCATTGCAGATATTAAGAGGATCGACACATCCTTCTGTACACATAAAATCCTTATGGAGGACGACTTCAAATTGACTGTCTAGCCTCAAAGACGAGTAAACCCGAATATCAAGGAGGTGGTGAAAAAAGAAGTCGTGAAACTCCTTGGCGCTGGATTAATTTACCCAATATCCGACAGCCCTTGGGTTAGTTCTGTTCAAGTTGTTCTAAAAAAGGGGGGACGATCGTTGTCAAGAACGATACAACGAGCTTATACCTCGGAGAACAGTTACCGGGTGGCGCGTATGTATCGACTATCGTAAGCTCAATGATGCAAATCAGAAAGATCACTTCCCATTGCCGTTCATCAACTAGATGCTCGAACGATTAGCTGGGCACAAGTATTATTGTTTTCTGGATGGATTCTCTGGGTATTTTCAAATCCTTATCGCCCTAGAAGATCAAGAGAAAACTACATTTACTTATCCTTATGGCACCTTCACCTACAAACGAATGTCATTCGGGCTATGCAACGCTCCAACGTTATATGATGGCCATCTTTCATGAACTAATTGAAGACATTATGGAGGTTTTTATGGATGAATTTTCCATTTTTGGTAGTTCCTTCGATCACAGCCTTGAAAACCTGGAGAAAATTATCAAGCGATGCGAGGAGACCAACCTTGTTTTAAACTGGGAAAAATGCCATTTCATGGTAAAGGAAGGAATTATCCTTGGTCATAATATTTTCGGGTCAAGAATCGAGGTAGATAAGGAAAAAATCAAATGAATTTCCAAATTACCATATCCTACAAATGTAAAGGCCATTCGAAGCTTTTTGGGACACGCAGGCTTCTACCGAAGTTTCATAAAAGATTTGTCACAAATCGCGCGCCCAATGACCCAGCTCCTCGTAAAATATGCCCCCTTCAATTACTCTGAAGAATGCATCCAAGCTTTCGATAGACTAAAAAGAGAGCTAACACAGGCCCCATCATGATTAAACGAGATTGGTCATTGCCATTTGAAATCATGTGTGACGCTAGTGACTACGTTGTTGGAGCAGTACTAGGATAGAGGAAAGATAATTACTTTCAGCCTATCCATTACGCAAGCAAGATGATGAACGAGGCACAAGAAAACTACACAACAAATGAAAAATAACTTTTGGTTGTTATCTTCTCATTTGACAAATTCCATCAATATTTAGTTTTGTCTAAAACTATCGTTTTCACATATCACTCCGCCTTGCGATATCTCTTCACAAAACAAGATGGAAAGCCGCGAATGATAAGGTGGATCTTGCTACTTTAAGAATTTGATATTGAAATCCGTAATAAGAAGGGCACCAAAAACCTCACAGCCGACCATCTCTCCCGACTTAAAAACCCAGACCTCGAAAAACTAACCAGGGCAGAGATTCATGACTTATTCCCAAAAGAGAAACTAATGACAATCTTCGAAAAAAGTAATAAACCTTGGTACGCTGACTATGCGAATTATCTGGCAAGTCGCGTATTACCTTTCAGCTCTACCCGTCAGGAAAAACAGAAATTCTTTAGTGATCTAAGACCCTTTTTCTTGGATGAGCCCTTTCTATTTAAGCAATGCGCAGACCAAATCATACGAAGATGTGTCGCCAGAGATGAAGCCGCCCAAATACTTTGGCAATGTTATAGCGGCCCATCCGGAGGGCATCACGGGATCATTACAATCATAAGGAAGGTTTTTGAGGCTGGGTTTTACTGGCCTACTATCTTTCATGATGCGCACAAACTAGTTTGAGCTTGTGACGCATGTCAGCAAGCCAAGAACATCTCAATAAGGGATGAGACTCCCCAAAAGTCATACAAGTTTGTGAAATATTCGATGTTTAGGGAATTGACTTCATCGGACCATTCCACTCATCAAACGGGAACAAGTACATCTTAGTAGTTATCGATTACGTGTCCAAATAGGTAGAAGCTTAAGCCTTTCCTGCCAGTGATGCTTGAAACGTGGTGAAATTCCTAAAAAAATTATTCGCGAGATTTGGTATACCAAAGGCCTTGATAAGTGACAGGGGTACCTACTTCTATAATTACCAGATGGAATGAGCAATGAAGAGGTATGGAGTGGTTCATATATTCTCCACCGCATATCATCTGCAAACAAATGGGCAGATTGAAAACACAAACAGAGAGATCAAGCATATTCTCAAGAAAACTATTAGGAACAATAGGAAAGAATGGTCTCACGAACTTGACGATGCATTGTGGGCCTTCCGAACCGCGTTTAAAACCTACTAAGAACAACTCCATTCAGAATAATATATGGCAAAGCATGCCACCTACCTGTCTACCTTTAGCATAAGTCCTACTAGGCTATCAAAGCTTGTAACATAGACTTAACGAAAGCTGGAGCCAACAGATTTATGCAAATCAACGAATTGGATAAATTGAGACTTGACGCCTACGAATCCTTCATCTCTTATAAGGAAAGGACGAAAAGGTAGCACGATATTAAAAGGGTGATAAGGTACTTCTCTTTAATTCACATCTAAGGTTATTCCCAAGTAAGCTAAAATCAAGATGGTATAGGCCGTTCGCTGTTAGCAAGGACATGAAAAATGGAGCAATTAAACTTTGTGATGAGGATGGAAATGAGTTCATCATAAATAAGTAACGTGTGAAACCATAACAAAAAGATGCATTATATTTTAATGGTGATGAAGATGTCATTCTTGAAAATGAAGGAGGAGTCATGTAAGGACGTGTGACCCCGAGTCTAGCTAAAAGAGTCTCTAATAAAAAAGCGCTTTTGGGGAGGCAACCCAATCTTTTATTTCTATGAATTTTAAGAGTGTCGTGTGTTTTAATTATTTATCATTTATTCTTATATGTTTTAATTATATTGTGATCATGCTTTATTTTGTTTTTAACCTCGTCTTAATTACAATCAAAGGTATTTTGCATAAAATGAGTGTAGGGGAGAAAAAATCCAGTTTATAAGAACCATTTCAAACATACAAAATAAATTGTTTAGATTAATTTGCATTTTGTGTCATGTTTTTTAGAGTCATGTGATTGTGATAATTAATCTCAGGTTTTATGTAGTATTTTTGCAGGAAATAACTAATATGCATTGGGTGCAGAAATTTTTCTAAGAAAACGAATGTGATTTTTTTACAGTGTTTGGAGATGGCGTCAGGATTTTTCCTAACAGCGTCACGTTTCTAAAGTTGTGAAAATCTAAATTTTCTATTATTTTTGAAAAACTAATTTTGTATAATTTCTAGAATTTTTAATTTTCTTAAAAACCTGCAGAAAACCACGATTACATTAACACAATCATCCTATCTTTACTGCTTTTATTGACTCTAAACCCTAAAAGTTTCATTTTATATATCATTATCATGCCAGGTGTAGTTGTTTCTGCCTTTGATTTACAGGTTATATTTGATGAGAAGAAGCTTTTAAGTTCTTAGGAGTTTCATTGGACGATTCTTGGATGACGATTTAGCCAGTTATCATATGTTTCTTCTCCATTATTAAGCAAACCAGGAGAGTACTAGTTTCTTTCACTATTTTCCTTATCCCTTTATTCCTATTACGGGTACTTTTAAGAACATTAGGGACAATGTTCAAAATAAGTATAGAAGAAATAAGCCTTAGAAACTATTCCTTCAATTGTTATTTGTTCTGTCCTTCAAATGATGTGTCATATATCGAAACGTAGCGTAGACGGTAATTTTGACCCAAATTTAAAATTTGTTATGACACATACTGGCAAAAACTAAGTATTATTAGCGTCTCATGGATAGGAATTATATAACTAGCATAAAAACCCTCTAAAAATTCCGCCCTTAAAATGTGAGGTTAGCCCCTAGATCTTTAGGAATTAAGGTATCCATTTTTGATACCTAAGATAATTTTACCTTTAGCTTTATCTAGTTAAGGAGTGAGCAATTACATGTGTAGCGTTCATGGATGTGTTCATGCACATGTGATTTTGTCGCCTTTTCTAGAGCATTGGTATCGGTTAAAATTATATGAGAGTGTACCAGTAGTATATTAAATTCTAGAACTTGTTTTTATGATGCATCTCGAGACCGCATAGTGAGTATTAGGATTTGCTAAATGATAAGAGGCACTATGATTAATCTATGTTTTAAACTTGTATTTGTTATTATGGTCACCTCGATCATATAACTACCCCACACCCTTGCCATGCACTCATTTTTAGTGCAGGATCCCCCTAGTACACCTCTCTGAGCCTATCCTTTTCATGATTCTCGTAATTTTCTGATGGATTCCAGATTATTAATGAAGAGCATTGTTACCCTTAACTAATTGTTTCACCCAAATCGCCTTATCCTTCCTTGTATGTACTCGTTTTTAGTAAATTATTGTTTTAACCCACGTTAATTATTTGAGTACATGGTTGCTAAGTCCTTATCATTGTAAATACAGTTTTGAGATGATTAGGATTCATGGTAGTATTTATTTTGCTAAAGAATAGGGAAGAAACATTAAGTCATTACCCCTATATTTGTTCGATAGTCTCCATGTTATGTTGATCCACCTTAATTCGGGTTATTAGTTAGCTTATGTATTGAGTATCAAAGACTCAAGTGTTGGGGTGTATTTATAAACCTCAAGCTCTGTATTATTGAGTGTGTCGTCGTGTAGGTGTAGTTTATGATAGTTCAAATTTTAAATTTATATTTTGCCGACTTTACCTAAAACAACACGTTAACGGGCATTGTACCGGGTCAAATGAAGTTTTGTGGTAAGTAGGGCGTCGATCACTAAGAGCGAGAACTAATATTTTATTTTATCAATATTTTGGTTAACTAAACTAAGTTAATTTAAACTATGTTAATTATATTCTATGTTAAACCTATGTTCAACTTATGTTAATCCTAATTCTAACAGATAAGGGGGGTTTAAACCTGAGAGACTGGCATAAGTTTGTGGTGACTTAGATCAGTTTAAGACACAATAACACACGCAAGCAAACAGAAAAAATATAGAAGAGCGGTCTAGTGAAATATAAGAAAACTGTATTAACCATGATTAATCAAATTAGAATGTTGGTTTGTTTATTAAGTGCAATGAATACTTATCTCGATGCGGCATATCATTCTTAAGACTTAGGCGTTACTTCTTCTTAAGACCTAGACACGTAGAATTTTGTCACAATTAAACGCATCCGCATAAAGCATCCTATTTGCTGATTATAATCTATCTTAGGGTTAAAGCAATGGTGATCTTGTTAAACCCTAGATCATAGAGACTTTACCCACTTACTAATTAATGGCAATTTATATACTAGTAGTCCACTGGCCAAGTCTTTACCAATTGATTAAGAACGTACTCGTTGATCCCAAGGGTCACCTGTCGGTCCAAGTAAGCTTACTAATCTAAGGGTGAAGATAAGTCATTATTTGTGATCATATTGGTCTAGATATATAATCACTATATGGAGAGCCATCCCAGCATCTAGCTAACGTGGTCAGTATCACTAGATCCAGTTGAATGATAGGTCGCATACAAAAGCACGTAAACAAGTATAAATTGATAAACATAAACAAGCAATCAATGATAAATTAATCATTTGAGATAAACAAACCAAACATTCAAATCTTCCTAATAAAGGCTAATACCCAAGGGAATTAGCCCTCAAACATCATAATCAATACAAGAGTAATAATCCAACCAAGGTAAACTAACCGAGTTAAACGAATGATACCAAAAATCGAACGATTACTAAAGTATAGGAGATTACAAAGTGTTTCCTATGGAATTAGTAGCTTTGCTTGTCCTCTTCTGCTCTTCTTGTCTTCTGAAAATCGACTTTTGTGGTTAAGGTATCAAAAATATGATTTGGTCGATACGGCGTATCGAGTGACTTTGATATGACGTATCGGGGGTTTCTTGGAGTAGGGACCATGTTTGATATCTTCCAGAATATTTTATTACTATATCTTGAATACGACGTATAGAGTTCTCCTGGATACGGCGTATTGGTCTTTGAATCTTCGTGGTTTCTTAGGAAGTGCAGGCACAGATACGCCGTATCTTCCTTGATGGATACAGCATATAGGATGTCAGAACATCAATCTTCATATTTCTTCGTTTAAGCTCCAGAATGCGTGCTTTTTTGCTAATCTTCACCAAGTACTCTATAATTACTGCAATTCTCAAATACAAACGATTAAGTAACAATTCTTACAATAATCATACAAAATGGGTTATTTACATGGGATAAATGATGCTATAAAAGTGACGTTATTTGATGTCATCAAATATCCCCCCACTTGAATCCTACTTGTCCTCAAGTAGCCTTTCGAAGTTTATGAAAATGTATCCCTAAGGATTTTTTTTCCGTTAAGCATTTATTTTGTTTAATTACAAGTACACAACCAAACACCACGAAATAGGAAGATGATAACACTCAAATCACTCAACTAATCTATGTGGTAACGTGTAACTAATTCGCTCAATTGCTCAGTCGTGATGAGTATTTTATCATAAGTTTGGCAAGAATACACATCTCCACCACTAGAGCTAAGGAATAACAAGTTTATAAAGGCAAATTGGGTTTTTATAATAAGTGTTGGGACTTAAAAGACTTCATGGATTCTTAGAAGTTACTACTGCTCAGATACATAATGGAAATTATGCTAAGTGGTTAGTACTGGTAGTATAATGTTACCACTGCTAGTTACTAGTGTTAGTATAATTTAGTACTGATAGCATAAAGTTACTGATGTTAGTTCAAGTTAAGACTGCTCAGTGTTGAAGACTAAAATATAAGCTAAGTAGTTAGTGCTGCTAGTATTAAATGTTAAGACTGCTAGTACAAGTTACTACTGTGAGTATATATTAGTACTGCTAGTACTAATATTACTACTGCTTATGTTTATCAGTGCTGCTGGTGAAAAGATTACAACTGCTGAGTCCAACTGCTTGAAGACTTTTTACTGTCAAGAGGATAAAGACGAATTAAAGATATAAATATTGTTTGGAGAACAAGAATACTTGTAAAGATAAGTATTGAGATATTTATGTACAAGATATACATAATGTATTTGTTAAAAAGATTATGTTTATGTTTAGAAAAGATTAAGATATCTTAGGAATGTATTGTAAGCCGACTATGACTGCTTAGTCTATAAAAAGAGGCTCTAGGGAATTAGTTAGGATATCAGTTTTGTACATAAGTCTTCATAGTTGTCAAAGTCGATCAAGAAAAGCTTCAAGGTTGTAAAACCTAGTACTAAGTGAAGAGTACTCGTATTATTGATCTAATAATATTAGAGCGTTTGGTTATATCTTTGTT
>BQNB010053132.1:9312-40163 GCA_026074375.1 Tanacetum coccineum
GTTGCTCGAAACGGTTAACGAACGCGCGATCAAACGGTGACTCGCGAAACGTCAAAAAAATAGATATTTTAAATTTCCGTTCGTAATAAAATACGAAAATAATTATTTACGACAAATAAAATTTTAAATGTCGACGTTCGCTTACGAAAAACTCGTAAAATAATAATAATGACGTCGAACTCGCGATCGTCATACGCGTCGTGAAACTCGGGTTGTTACATTCCACCCACCTTAAAGGAGCGCCGTCCTCGGTGCTCGTCCTTTCCTACTTGCCTTATCGTTCGTTCGCGGCATGACGGCTTCTCGTCATCGCGCAGACTCCTACGTTCTTTCAAAATAAATATGCGATACAATACTCGCTCCGACTATTCCGGATGGAAAGTCAACAAAACAAGCGGTAAATTATACCCACGAAATCAAAACAAAATCATAGTAGCTCTTATCAAAAGAGGCAAAAACAAGTTGCGAAAATATATTCGACAAAACCAAATCACGTCGTTCTAACTTTTATAGTTGCGCCCTCCATAAGGGACGATATACGTTGCAGAATATATCTGATTGAAACGATTATTACGTCATTCTCACGGGAAATTTTTCTAAAATGGATGATTGATCCAAACTTAGTTGGGGATCATAAAAACAACAAAACCAAGCGCATCTCACTTATCAAAACCAAGGGCGAAACTTTCGTCGCTAATCAAAATCAAAATACCTGTCGCACTCAAATACGGAATTATACTAATATTCAAAACCGAGAATATACTTCGTTACCAAAAATACAAAACATATGTCGCTAACTAAAACCAAGATAAACGTCATTAATCAAATTCGATGTATATATTTATATCATTATCCAAATCAAAATACTCATCATTATTCAAAACCAAAATACACATGATCTTATAATGTATCACTAGTTGCGAAAAATAATCGAATAACATTTAGTTCTCCTATTCATCATACCAATATTGCCCACATAATACATAAGTACTTATTATATACGCTCGCATCGTTTATCATGATGACTCGAATGAATTGGCTTCATCCTAAGGCATTCTTTTACGCCGCTTTCAACAAGCATTGGCGATTATTATCACATATCGGATTCGCTTTCCTTTGGAGCTTTTGGCATAATTATTCTTTCTAACACTTAGGTTTTATACCCCTACGGTCACATTCCTCATCGCTTACGTGCTTGCACAAAGTCAAGCCACATCGACGATAATTCCAACATAAACACAGCTAGTCCTAATTAGTCTACACTATGCTCTCAGGGGTACTTCAAGCCACATCGTCAACAAGACTTTTGGCCATGTCACCTTACATTATTACGTCCTAAATTCTCACTTGGGCATTTACACCCATTCGCTTACATCCTAAACCGCATCACTGGCCACGAAAAAGTAACATGGACGTCACTACCATTTAAAGCACTAACACATTAAAGACATATACCACATATTTGGCGGCGACAAGCCCGCGACAACACTTAATTTAGGTCATATGACTAATCAAGTTCAATTAAGAAAACAATGAGCATCTCATGGACTTATGTCGTTCGAAAGAATCAAAATTTCAACGTTTCTCCATGGCGACTAAATCGTTGGATTGGTCCTTCTCATCGCGTAGGATCATTGTATGAATCAAATATTCAAGTACGAATTACTCACACTCCAAATTTATACCGCTCGACTTAGGACGTGGGCTATTTTGGTTGTTCCTCCAGTTAATAGAAAAGGATGTTACCTATTTTGCACTAGAATATCAATTCAATTCGCCACTCTTTTATGCCCTTGGGTCGTCACGTCCGGAGTTTAAGGCCACCACATTACCGTCCGTCAAGTATCGTGTAGTGTCTCATTAAAAATCCTTGACGTATAGGTATGTACTTACGACTATACTACCACTACACTTCATTTTGGGGAATCAATTGATATATTTAAGGTATCATGCCTCCAATGTAGGAGAAGTCTTCTCTATTTCTCACCTTCAACCTCGGGACTAACCATCTCAGCTTCCACTCACCTTAGGAATCTTTACATCTCCAAGAAGATTCCTTCTCAGTGTCGGTATCAGGTTCACACCCTTGATAGGCTCATATCTATCATTGCTTACTTAGCACACCGACTTTACTTGGTCTGGATGCATCTTCCATAAAATCACTGCTTCCTAAAATACTTACGAAACAAACATCACTCCTTTTTAGACACACTTGTTCCGAACAATACCGTGGGTATTTCCGCTTCGAAATGACTCAGTCGTAATGACTCGCATGAGACTCTCTCCATGTAGTCGATAAGGATAGGGTTACTTGCATAAGTATCTGTAGCAGGGTAAAAATATTTTCTCCTTCCGGAAGCTTGACCCAAACATGGTGGTTCTTCCTATAATTATGGCATTAGTTGATCAGGTTATGCATAATTGAAGACCAAACGACATCATGTCCTTCCTCGTCAAAACGTTTCTTTTCCATACGCTGCATGCGTAAGTTATTTCCAAGAAAATTTTCAAATAGTAAAACTCAAATCATTTCAAAAGGAAGAAAAGAAGATAGCACCACCTTCCATTCTTATTATTTAAAAAGAAAAATGTTTTTTTTTAAAGAAAATTTTATTTGACACCATAGGGGATGTTTATGAAATTTGAAAACACATTTTTCCATTGTTTACACAAACAATTTATACAACATAGTCAATATGATTCGCGCAATGATATTTGTTCAACACACAAATTTGTTATTGCAATTTACAGTTTTAAAATCATCAAGTCATAAAACATCATTAGATACGGTTTGGTCAACGTTCACAGTAAGTTTCAAAAATAATACCCACTCATGGATTATGCAAGCATGTAACATACACATGCGAAAGATTCGCCAATTAAAGTCACCCAACACTCGAGGTCAAATCAATCTCACACAAGCCGAGTGCCTCGGGGGTAACAATGACCTCTAGGCTTCACTCATAGTACAACTTATACAATGACACCTCCTCCTAACTCATAACCGAGAATAATTACAACAATTGTAATAGCAACGTCGAGAATAACATATATACATACCAATTTTTCCAAAAGGGATACATCATTGGCTGATTGGTGCTAAACCACACCTTAAAATATATATAATATATAATAAAATATAAAATATATATAGTAAGAATAGTCTAGAAACAAAGTCAATAAAACCGAGAAGTAGTTTAGAATGTTCCCGGGTCGTTTATCCCCAACGAGGCTGGACTGGAGAATCGATACAGTCGGAAGATTGGATAGCTTCTTGAAACCTTACTAATTACTAATCCGCAATTATAAAGGTATAAAGGTTCCGCCTACGTCAAGCATTTCTAGTCTAATTTATCTAGAAACATAGGGCCTACTTACCCAGAGAGTATTGGATCCCACGGTGAAATTAAAACCATTTTACCACTATCTATCAAAGCCGCCATTTTCCAAAATTTAATCGCTCCACTAAACTAAATGTATCTCCTAAATCGTGCGTTTGCAAAAGCTGAAACGACCGCTCAAATCTAAGTTTGTTCAATATCTAGAACTTACAGTTTTACATATTTAAGTGTTGCTATATAAGTTTTTGAACTTATTACTCTTTTTTTGACTAGTTTTGCCATTTCGGCGATATCTCATTCGTCGGGCGTCGATATGACCATCCGAATTCCTATATGTACCTAAGAGGTTTCTCTACCTTCTAGTCTAATTTCCCAGGTCTTCATAGACCAAAAATATTCTGAAACATACCCAACAAGCTGCTATCCCAAAGCAATCCCCAAAAAAATTTTAACAAATTTTGTAGTTCACAAAAATAAGCGTAATTTGAAATTTATTGAAGCTTTTGATGTAAAAAAAAAAAAAAAAAAAAAAAAAAAAAAAGAAAAAAAAATTCCATAGTAAGAGGGATAATAAAGAAGTTAAGTGGGTTATTGTACTAAAAAACAGACAAAAACAAAAACACCCATCGAGGGTTATAGCCCTAAGAGCCTTCTAACAATACGTTACGATTCTTTTGAAAAGTTATTACAAAAATATGGAGTTATAATCCTTTTTCCAACGGTATACCAGATTTGACTAGTTTTAGTAAAACAACGATATCTCACTCATCCGGAGGAGATACGACCCTATCCAAAGAATCACATGCCCTTAAGACATATGCCCACATCCATATTAGACTTCCTAGGTGCCTTATAACCAAAAATAATTCGCCATCAACCCCACCAAAACAACATAAAATAGCAACTAAAGAGAACAAAAAAAATGAGATCCTGCGTTTTACCAATTGCCGCAAAATCCATTTCAAAATCCAACCAAACACTATTTTATTTCCTTCGAACGCCAATACAAAGCCATACCCAATAACTTAACACTTTTTCAGACACCTCAACTCATTGGTTTAAAGAACCAAACACTTTAAGACTTACTAAGTAGAGGTCGATACAAAAGAATCAAATCACAACACACCAACTTCATTCGAAAGCTACAAAGGTAGACGTTTTCCAAACAACGCATTACTCGAGAATAAGTTTATAGTCGTTTTCCAAAACTATGAGGGATCATGGGATGACATATAAAATCCGCACTCCCAATAAAGCACAACTGATCCCAAAAAAAAGCCACCCAAGCAAGTCCCAATAACAAACGAAAAAAACAAAAACAACCGGAAAATCTCAAAACAATAGGTTACGAAACAATACTATGTGGATTCAAAAGCAATTGGAAAATAATTCGATACTTGAGTCAAACAATAAGTCACCCAATGGTATCGACCATCACTAAAATGAAAACCGAATCACGATCACCAAAAGAGAAAAGTAAAGTCGCAAAAAAGTTTCTAAGATAAGCCGTATAACCAAACGATGGTTTTTTCTCATTATAAAATAATTTTATCAATCAGCATCACAAATGTTTAAAAAAATTAAACACTTCGCAGAAGCAAATATCAATATATATATATATATATATATATATTATATATATATATATATATATATATATAGATATATATATATATATATAATAATATAAAAATATAATCTGTATTGTAGAAGGATGCCGTAATATATCTAATAATACATGTATAAACTTATTACTTGTACCAAGGGTCAACCACTTTAAACTTACGCACATAATATGCAACCAAATATACCACATACATTCTTCTAAGATTGGGACACAGAGTTATGCGCGCGCAAGACATGAACGGGACAACGGTGAAAGACCGTGAACAATACTTTTTCCGAAATCAGTTATGTAGATGCCAGTTTTGTAAAACCGACTTCTTGAGTATCACTTACCGACTCGTGCTCTTATACCCACTCAACTCTGTTACACCCTCAAAAAACGATACGCAGCATACAACATTTTGGTGCAAACTTCATAATACATGCACACGAGTCCCATTAAGACGTTCAAAATATACCTTTTATTAAAACACAATTTCATTTATTAGAAAGATCAGAGTTACATAGGTCCCAATACCATTATGGAAATTATTTCTAAAAGTCACAAAACGACTTGATTTCTAAAACACTTGTTTAGTTTATGACACTACTTCACCGAGACACCGTCCTTGATATCCGCGTTCCATCCAATCCAGCCATCAACAACAATAACCTGAGATACATGCTTAAAAAACGTCAATAAAACGTTGAGTGAATTCATAGAGTTTACAAATAACAGTTAGAACGCATAATTTGGTTCAACAAAGCGTATAACGTTGGCTCGTAAGTCAAGTTATAAAAATAGTGATTTTCAACTAAAGAGCTCGTGCGCCGAAACTTAAGACATTCATCCCGTAGGACGAAATTATGACCGGGAAGTATGCCACTTCCCCTAATACTAACCACAAAATATCCGTTTGACAGGCTGGTCCCAACGGATTCAAACCCCGGATATGGTTGTCAAACCCAATAGATCTATTTAATTCATTAGTGTTCACCTGTAACATTCTGTATTTTCAGGTCATTTACGACGTCATATATTTCACTAATTATTATTTTTTTCTCTACACACGTTCGCTTTTAATTTTAATAGTTAAGTTAAATCGTGTAAATTAAGAATCACCAATCAACGTAAACGGACACCAAACAAATTAAGGTTTACGTCAAACCATCATTTTATTATTATTACTAAAGTAATAATTAACTTATTTTATTTTATTTTTATCGGTTACGTAAAACATTACGTTTCGCGATAAATTACGTTTAGGTATTTCTGGAACCACCAAAACCATTCTAGCTTTTAACGAATACCTTGATTATTACTATATACGTAAAGTTTTATAAAACTTACCTACATTCAGAACACTTGACCGAACCTTACACGAAATAAATAGACAAATACATACATTTTACAAAGTATACATTTTATTTACAAACTACAACTTATACATTATCAATATATACTTTCATTTTTCCTTTATTAATAACTAGCTAAACATTACTCCTCATTATCATGGGATAACTCCTTCTTTAGGGGACCAAGAGACCAAGTTAGTGAAGACTAACTTAGTCTTCCTTAAGACCCTCCCCATTGTCCCATGACCGCCCCCCGCCCCCTTGACTAGTATTTGGTCTTCTTTGACCACCTTATACATATATTACATACACTACTAGTGATAGCAAGATACAACATCAAACACTTAAGAAAAAAAACTAACAAAAACTATCCCTTTGTCTCTCTTGAAGCCCACGGCTCAAACCCTCCCCCTATACCAACCCATACAAATTTTTCTACCACTTATACAAGCATACACACAACATATCTAAGACCTACTAAGATGGTTTGAAGGTTGGTTAAGCCTCTACAAGTGTTAAGCAAGAAAAGTGGAAGATTAGGGTTTAGGGTTTCTTTGATTGTGCAAGCTTTGGTTTGTAATCTAAACAAGGGCTTAGATTGTGTTGGTCATCATCATACATCAATATAAGGTTATCTAAAACCCTTTATGAATTTACAAGTTATGATTTTATGTGTTTATATGTTTTATGTAGTAAAATCACCACTTAGGATATGTTTAACTTGTAAAAGTGGATTTTTCTTGTAAACATGATTTTATAAACTTGTACACATGTTATATGGATGGTATATTGAGGTTATAAAAGAGTTGTAAGACTTGTACACTCTTGGTTATGTGTAAAAATGATTATGTATAAACTATGATTAAAGTGTACTTAAGAAAGTTAGGGTTTATAAGTGTGATTATGGACTTGTTAACTTGGACATTTGGACAATCCATGGACTAATGTACTTTATTATATGTAAGACATATAATATATATATGGTATAAAAGACTTGTGGTAATTTACAAAGTTGAAAGTTAAAAAAACAAAGCTTAAATATGGATTTAAGAAAGACGTGCAAACTTTCTGTTTAAATTCGACATATAATCTGTCCATTTTATATTTTCATAAGATAGTACGTCTCATGACAATTCCAAAAAGCTAAAAAAACTAGAAAAAAACTGATTAAAAACGAAAAAGATACGTAGTTTACCCGAGTACACGTTAATTAAACTCGTTTAATAAAATAAACTTTTAAAAGCAAGTTGTAAATAATCTAGAAACATAAAGTTTATAGTATTTTTTCACGAGATTGACATATTTTTAGAATCTCCCAAAATGATAAGAAAACGTAATTTTTCAATCAATAACGAAGAAGTTACGAATTACGCGAGTTTACGATAATAATACCTTTATAAAAATACTTTTATAAAAAGTTACTGTTCATGACAGAAACATTTATTTTTGTAAACCTCATAAATAGATAGAACTTTCAATTATGAGATCGTGCTTGAAAGAATCGCTAAAAACAGAGCTATAACGAATAAAATACGCCATTTATGGGATTTACGATAACTAAAACTATAAAAAATAACTTTATAACTGGTGTGAACAGTAAAAATCACTGTTCATCAGAGGACTAAAAATATGAAAATGTCAAATTTTGATAACTCGTCTTAATACGGAAGCGTGGGCATAAGAAACGCAAGAAACGGACTTAAAACGTGGAAGTTATATCATTTTTACCAAAGGTTTATTTTTAAATGTTTTAACTTTATAAATATGATTTCACAAAAATGATTAGATGGTGATTAGCTATATAGAATGATATATGGTAATAGTTACCCAATGTACTTAGTACTTATACGGCCTATATTAATTTAGGTTGCATTCCGTCATTTCCGTGACGCGTTTTCTGTTGTATTGGATTATCAATAACTCAAGGTGAGTTCATAGCCCCATTTCTATCTACTTATTTTATAAACTCTACGTGGTGAAATTACATGCTTATTTTACCTACGCACAAGTTCTAAACTGTACGCTATCCGATTATTTTCCTAATTACCACAATCCATCTAGTCCCTAATATCATGAACAGTCAATGCTATTAATGAGCGCTAGTGTTTGTGGATTGATCTAACGAGACTAACAATCCCTATCCCTTGCCAGAATTTTAATGTCACAAGTTGATCATAGTGTATTTAACATTAAAAGATCTGTAGGCTGTTTTGGGCCAGACACCCTACCATGTTTGTGGGGCAGACAGACAGTTAAGGCTTCAGGGTCATGAGCTTAGTGCAATAATACATGTTTTTGGACTACTGAATTTGTTTCATAGTCTACCATTACTTAAATATTGTGATCCACACTTTTACAGACAAACCTATGGACTCACTCAACCTTTGTGTTGACTTTTAGCATGTTTAATTTCAGGTCCTAAGGTATAAGTTGGATTGGGATCCGTGACGATATCAATGAAGACGGATATGTTGTTTATTTAAATTCGATGCAACTTTACTTATAAAAACTTAGTCTTCTTTTGGTATTAACAGCTTTTGTTTAATTAAGAACGTATGTGGAAATGTTTACGACTTTTAAAACATATGGGACCTAATGTATGAACTCTGATATTTTGCTATGGCATCGAACGAAATCTTATCTTAAAACGTCCATTTAAGGTCGTTTTCTATATCTTGATTGTTGTACTTTGACGTAGCACCTCATTGTTACCATTCCGCTGCATACCAGAATTTGGGGGTGTTACAGATTGGTATCAAGAGCCAAGGTTATAGGGAACTGGGTCATTTTTAAAACCTAGTCTATAACCAAAAATTTTAAAAGATTTTCTTTTCTTTCATTTTTCAAAATACAGAATCCTTCATCGCTTATCCGATATCCGCGCGCGTATTCCCCGATCCTTACTTACTTTTTCGATTATCATTGTTGTATTATATTGTTTTATATATAATACTTGGTTTAATTTAGATCCCTTACGTTTATCTTCTAGTGTATTACTATTCATTCGTATCGGTCGATTATATAAATATTGACCATTCTGATTAATGATGTTTATTTATAAAAGCATCACCGTTTAAAATAACTATCGTTGTAAAACTTAATCTTGTGGTTATGTGGATTCATTATAGAATTGCATACTGTATTGATGATAAATTCATGATTAGTATAATATTCTTATTTTCTCCATTATTATCATGTACCTCGACTCGGCGTACTCTTACAAATTCTTACCGAATTGTGTATTTGTATTACCAGAATCATGTCGCCCAAAAGATTGAAAAAAGAAATCTGTTAAGAGGTTAGAGGAAAAGCGTGTGGCTAAAGCTATTGAAGAATATGAAAAGTCTAGGGCTAATCTAGATAGTTCTGTAAGTTCAGGAGGAAACCCTGGGAATGCTGGAGGAACTGCGAATGTGCAGGGTTGTTCGCACAAGACTTTTATGAATGGAAAGCCTCACCTATTTAATGGAATGGAGGGTGTTGTTGGTTTAAGGCGTTGGATAGAGAAGGTGGAACAAGTGTTTGAAATTTGCAAGTGTGCCTAGGAATACAAAGTTATGTTTGCTGCTAGTACTTTCGAGGGTCGTGCGTTAACATGGTGGAATGGGAACGTGCACACCCTAGGGCTCGTCAATGCTAACCGTATTCCCCGACTGAATTCAAGACGATGATGACTACGGAATACTGCCCAACAATCGAAATCTAAAGGATGGAGCAAGAGCTCTAGACTCTGACTCTAAAAGGAGACGACATCGAGGCATACAACAATCGTTTCCATGAGCTGGCCTTGATGTGTCCTGAATTGGTGCCCACTGAAAAGAAGATTGAAAGGTATGTTCGTGGGTTTCCTAAAAGAATCAAAGGAAATATCACTTCTTCAAAGCCTGCAACTCTGCATGATGCCATCAACATGGCCCGTGAACTGGTTGAGCAAGCAGTTCAGGGTAGGGCTACTAGAATTGGTGAAAGCAATAAAAGGAAATGGGAAGACCATTAAAGAAACACCAACAACAATAACCCCAACAACAACCGCAATCGAAACAACAACTATTACCAACAACAAAACAGGAGGCGGGAAACTGCCAGGGCCTATGTTGTAACCCCAGCTGAGGGTAGAGGTTATGCTGGGAATCTACCAAGGTGCAACCGTTGCAACTCTCACCATAATGGGCAATGCCCTCCAAAGTGTCAGAAGTGCCAAAGAACTGGTCATCAGGAGAAAGATTGCAGGGTTAGGGTTCCAGGTGCAGGAGTTACCCCTCTTCAGGATGTGACTTGTTATGGATGTGGTGAAAAAGGACATTTCAAGGACAAGTGTCCAAAGGGAAGGAACCATCAGAATGAGAGCTCGTACGAGAGCTTACTGAGGTTGGTTGAAATATCCACAACAGAATCCAATATGGTCACGGATACGTTCCTTCTTAATGATACACTACCCTTGTATCCATCTATGATTCAGGGCTGAAAAGAGTTTATTGTTAAGCTTCTTCCTTGTACACCTTTTATTTGATAATGCCCCAACCATCTTTGAAATAAACACAAGGAGTTTAAGAAGTACAGTTTACAGAATGGAAAGGTGGATAAGTACCAACACTAGTTATGAGTGCAAGGTTGTACCTTAGTCTTGCTTAATCACGTGTTCAAAATTGACCTATTCCCGACCTGACTAGGAAGTTTTGACATAATTATTGGCATGGATTGGTTGTCATACCATTAAGCTGTCATAGATTGTTATGAAAAGATTGTCCGTATTCCTCTTCTGAATGGCGAGTTTCTTGAAGTCCAGGGCGAGAGGCCAGAAAATAATCCTAGATCACTTGCGTGTATCAAGGCTGATGAAAAGATGTTTGATGACATTCGAGTTGTCCGAGACTTCCCTAAGGTATTTCTAGATGATCTGTCAAGATTACCTCATGTGCATGAGATAGAACTCCACATTGATCTGATTCCAGGCGCGTCGCCAATTGTTAAATCACCATACCGATTAGCTCCGTCAGAGATGTTAGAGTTGTCGAACTAGCTAAAGGAGCTTCAAGAGAAGGGTTTCATTCGACCCAGTCATTCACCATGGGGAGCACCCGTGCTTTTTGTTAAAAAGAAAGACGGTGCGATGAGAATGTGTATTGACTATAGGGAATTAAAATAAGTTGACTATAAAGACCGATATCCTCTCCCCCAAAATGATGACTTGTTATGATCAATTTTGACTAGGTACGGATAGTATCTGTGTTTCTTATCTTCCCAAGATCGGATCTACTTTCAGGATACTCATGCAGGATAAACAACGTGTCAGTGGAAATATACGAAGACCGCGATTTATAAACACGTTCTGATGCACGTTGAGTTCACAATCATGCCATTTGGCTGACAAACGCACGCACCAGCAATATTATGGACTTAATAACCAGCGTCTGAAAACCGTTTTGGACAAATTCGTAATTGTATTCATTGACGACATCTTAATCTACTCAAAGTCAAAAGAGAAGAACATAGAATCCACTTGAAGAACGATTTTAGACTTAACAAGAAGCGAGAAGTTATAACAAAATTTCAAAGTGCAAATTTTTTGGTTTGAAAAAGTCTAGTTCCTAGGACAAAGTGGTCCAACCGTGATGGGAACCACGTGATCCTAGCAAGGTTGAGTCAGTCAAGAATGGAAGATTCCTGAATTATCACTAAAATGCGTTTATTTTAGGATTGTGGCTGGGGTTGACTACCGGAGATTATTGAAAATTTCTCCAAGAACTCTAAACCCTCACTATTGATAACTTAAAAAATATAACATAGTGTAGGGCGATACGCAAGATGAAGCTTTCCTTCTCCGATTTCTAATGGTTAGAAGCTATGCAATGCTCCAGTTTTTAGCGACTCCCTCGATGGACCCAGGCACTTTGGTCTATAGTGATGCATCAAACTAGGTTTCGGGTGTTTCTGATGAGCGGGGCAAAGTGATAGCATATATTCGTCAAGACAGTTAAAGAACATGAGAAAAAATTATACCATCCACGACCAGATTCCGGGTGCGGTTGTGTCCGCACCTTAAAAATCTTGAGACATTACTTAATGTGACGAAAAGTTTAACTACACTGACCACAAAGAGACTCCAGTACATATTTCAGACCAGAAATATATGAATATGCGGCCAAGGCTTTGGATCGAGCTGCTCAGGTGACTACGAATGGAGATCAACTACCCACAACACCCGGCAAGGCAAAATGAGGGCTGATGGCCTTGAATAGAAAAGAAAGGCTCGAAGCCAAAGGCGAAAGTAACGTGCCTATAATATTACCAATCATATCTGGACTTAACGGCTAAGATTTTGGAACACAGGGCGAAGCCTTCCAGGATCAATAGCCCCAGCTGAATGTCAAAAGGATGGAAACACACACTTTTTGAGACAAGAAAATGAGGTGGAATTTACTTCTTTGATCGTATCTGGATTCCATCAGTTGGTGGTGTAAGGAAATTGATCATGGATGAAGCTCATACTTCTAGATATTCAATACATATCCGGTGTTAGATAAAGATGTATTATGGGAGTCTGAGAGACTTTATTTGGTGCTCGGAAAATGAAAGAGAGACGTTGTTTGATACGTTACAGGTCTTACGTGCTCTAAGATTAAAGCCGAACATCAGAACCCCTCAGGATTACTTCAGCAACCAGAAATCCCTGAGTGGAAATGGGAGAAGATAACAATGGACTTAGTCATAAAGTTGCCTAGAAGCAGCAGTGGGTATGATGCGATTTAGGTCATTGTGGATAGATTGACCAAGTCGGCTCACTTCCTACCTATTCGTGAAGATTACAAAACAGAGAAGCTGGCAAGAATTTATATCAACGAGATTGTAGCAAGACATGGTGTACCAGTGTCAATCATTTCTGACCGTGATGGTCGATTCGCGTCACACTTATGGCAAGCTCTTCAGAAGGCTTGGTACAAAAATTGGTAAAGGTTGTACTACACATGATTAAACGGCCTTACCACCTGAGACTATGACGGATCAAGTGAGCATACCAATTCAGGCGCGCGCGACACAAGAATAGGGATCAATTGCCTACAATAGCTTGTGTTAGGATTTTGGTGCCAGTTGGGATACTCATCTCCCGTTAGTTGAGTTTTCTTATAATAATAGTTACCAACACGAGGCGTTAATGTGCACATTCGAGGCCTGTACGCGGAAATGTAATCCCTCGGGATATGGACTGAATGGGAGCATAGTCACTATCAACTAGAACTTGTGCAAGAAAACGATAGAAAAGATTTTTTCAGATACAGGAAAGGTGGAAAACAGCAAGGAGTTACCGCCAAAAAGCATGCCGACAAAGCTTAAGCCCTTGAATTCAAAGTTGGAGACCGAAGTTGTTACTAAAGGTATCTCCATGGAAGGGAGTGGTACGATTTGGTAAGAAAGGAAAGCTAGCACCACGGTATGTGGGACCGTTTGAAATAGTGGAGTGTGTTGGACCAGTAGCTTATCGGTTGAAGTTACCCCAGGAACTGAGTTGTGTTCACGACACGTTTCATGTGTCTAACCTCAAGAAATGTTTGTATGCCAGAATGTTCTAGTCTTATGGATGAGATTCGAGATGGATGAAAATCTGTGATTTATCGAAGAGCAGTTGTGCTAGAGTGGTCGGATCGTAGAGTAGCCTATTGAATGTAGAGCGGACGTGAAGAAGCAAAGCAAAAGAATGCCCATTATATATATAGTCAAAGTTCGTTTGAACTCTCAGCAAGGACCTGAGTATACTTGGGAATGTGAAGACCAATTCCGGAAGAAATATCCGAATCTTTTCTCTGAACCCGTACCTTCTTTAGGTGTTGCAACCTGAGCCTTGAGGACAAGGCTCTTCTAACCGTAGGAGTACGTCATATATTTCACAAATTTTTTTTTTCTCGTACACGTTCGCTTTTAATTTTAATAGTTAAGTTACTCGCTAAATTATGAATCACCCAATCAACGGAAACTGGCACCAAACAAATTAAGGTTACTCAAACCATCATTTTCTAATAATTACTAAAGTAATAATTAACTTATTTTATTTTATTTTTATCGGTTACGTAAAACGTTACGTTTCGCGATAAATTACGTTTAGGTATTCCCGGAACCACCAAAACTTTTCTACGCTTCAACGAATACCTATAATTATTACTAATACTCAAAGTTTTATAAAACTTTACCTACATTCATCACTTGAGCCGAACCTTAGACTAAATAAATAGACAAATACATAATGAATGGTATGTGTAATTAGACGCATTTTACCAAAGTATACATTTAATTACAAACGACAACTTAATATATTATCAAATAATATTAACCATTTCATTTGTCCGTATTAATAACTAGCTAAAACATTACCCTCATTATCATGGGATCACTAGCCTAGTCATTAGGGGACTCTAATGAGACCCAGTTAGAAGAAGAACTAAACTGATTAGATCTTCCTTAAGAGACCCACACCAGTTGTCCCATGACCCCCCCCCCCCCTTGACATACGTATTTGGTACTTCACTTAGTGACCACCCTTATGACATGAAATTAAGCGCGTAAAGCTAAGCAAATATAGCAAATTCAACCAGCAACACTTATCTACAACAAAACTAACAAAAACGATCTCCTTTGGTCTCTCTTGAAGCCCACGCTTCAAACCCGCCCCCTATACCAACCCAATACAAATTTTTCTAAACCCACTTATACAAGCAGAGCACAAACAACATAACTAAGACCAGTAAGATGTTTGATGGTTGTTAAGCCTCTACAATGTTAAGCAGAAAAGTGGAAAAGATTAAGTTTTTAGGGTTCTTTGATTGTGCAAGCTGTGGTTTAAATCTAAACAAGGTTTATATTGTGTTGGTCATCATCATCCATACATGATCAATATAAGGTTACCTAAAACCCTTTATGACATTACAAATTATGATTTTATGTGTTTATATTTATATTTAAGCAATAATTCACCATTTAGGATAGTGTTTGACTTGTAAAAATAGATTTTTTCCTGTAAACCACATAATTTTATGAACTTTACACCATTGTTATATGGAATGTATATTGAGGTTTATAAAAGGTTGTAAGACTTGTACACTCTTGTTTGTGTAAAAATCGATTATGTAATAAACTAGTGATACAGTCTACTTAAGAAAGTTTAGGTTTATAGTGTGATTATGGACGTTTAAGCTTGGAATTTGGACAATCCATGGACTAATGTACTTTATTAGATTAAGACATATAATATATATTATTTTTTAATAAAAGACTTTGTGGTCACTTTACAAAGTTGAAAAGTTATAAAAACAAAGCTTTAAAATATGGATTTAAGAAAGACAAGCAAAAATTCTGTTTAAATCGTTATATATATGTTAATTTTATATTTTCATAAGATAGTACGTCTCATGACGATTCCAAAAAGCTAAGAAACTCAAAAAACGGATTAATAACGAAAAAGATACGTAGTTTACGAGTTACACGTTAATTAAACGCGTTATAAAATAAACTTTATAAAAGCAAGTTATAAAATACTTCTAAAACAGCAAGTTTAGTATTTTTCACAGATTGTACATATTTTTAGGATTCCAAAATGATAAGAAACGTAATTTTTCAATCAATAACGAAGAAGTTACAAATTACGCGAGTTTACGATAATAATACCTTTCTAAAAATACTTTTATAAAAAGTTACTGTTCATGACAGAAACATTTATTTTTTGTAAACCTCATAAATAAATAGAAATTTCAATTATAAGAACGTGCTCGAAAGAATCGCAAAAAACGGAGCTATAACGAATAAAATACGACATTTACAGGTTTTATGATAACTAAAACTATAAAAAAAATAAGTTTATAACTGGTATGAACAGTAAAAATCACTGTTCATCAGGGGACTAAAAATATGAAAATGTCAAATTTTGATAACTTGTCTTAATACGGAAGCATGGGTCATATGAAACTCAAGAAACGATTTTCTTGAACGTGAAATTAATGTCATTTGTACCAAAGGTTTTTTTTAAAAAACGATGTAACTTATAAAGAATAATTTCACAAAAACGATTAGATGGTGATTAGCTATATAGAATGATATATGGTAATAGTTACCCAATGTACTTAGTACTTATACGGCCTATATTAATTTTGGCTGCATTTCATATTTTCGTACGTACGCGTTTTTCTGTTATCGTATACCATAGAACGGATACCGTATATATATCTATATACAAGTATACACTTATTACCTGTACCAAGTGTCAACCAATTGTTACGCACATAATATGCAACCAAATATACCACATAAGGCTTCTAAGGATTGGGAACGATGCGCGCGGATATCGGACAACGGTGAAGGACTCGTGAAAATTTTCCAAAAACAGTTGTTGTCCAAGTTTTGTAAAACGACTTAGTTCACTACAACTCATGCTCTGATACCACTCTGTAACACCCCCAAAATACGATACGCAACGGAATACAACATTTTGGGTGCTACTTCATAATACATGCGCACGAGTCCTAGTAAACGTTCAAAGATACATTTATAAAATATAATTTCATTTATTAGAAAGATCAGAGTTACATAGGTCCCAATACCATTATGGAAATTATTTCTAAAAGTTACAAAACGACTTGATTTCTAAAACACTTGTTTAGTTTACGACACTAGTTCACCGAGACACTGTCCTTGATATCCGCGTTCCATCCCATCCAGCCATCAACAGCAATAACCTGAGATACATGATTAAAAATGTCAACAAAACATTGAGTGAATTCATAGAGCTTACAAATAACAATTAGAACGCATAATTTGGTTCAACAAAGCGTATAACGTTGGCTGGTAAGTCAAGTTAAAAAATAGTGATTTCCAACTAAAGAGCCCGTGCGCCGAAACTTAACACATTCATCTCGTAGGACGAAATCATGACCGGGAAGTATGCCACTTCCCCTAATAGTAACCATAAAATGTTCGTTTGACAGGGTGGTCTAAACGGATTCAAACCCCGGACAGGGTTGTCAAACCCAATAGATCTATTTAATGCATTAGCGTTCACCAACACATGGTAACTAACGGTCACACAGCTAAAAGGCATATACTCAGTAGTGAAGGAATCATATTCAAGTATCAAAAACAGTTTGCGTTCAATTTCACAAAACAAGCAATGTATCCTCCTCGCGGAGTTAAAAACATTAAAATGAAGGCTAGCACGAAAATCCACAAACGTGATCACGACCTATAACTATAGTCGCTCGATTACTATACCGAAAAGTATAATCAACGATGCGTACATCGTAACGGCAAAATCATATATACTTATATATATGTACATACATGTGATGAGAAATCCACTTGGCGACTTAAATCCCAAAACCCCACTTCATTGAGTTATAATTATTCCTCACGTTTTATCTTACGTGACTTTAATTAAAAACTTTACATTTTTGATAACTTTCTATTTTTAGAAAGTTCTTATTTTCGGAAAGTTACCATTTTTAGTAAGTCTCGACACTTAATTATAGTTATAAGAATATTTATTTACTTCGTCATACTTCCGACATTCAACCTGGTTACTAATTATCTGTAACAAGATTACGTTCGCGTATTATCAAAAGTTACTTTATTTAGACTTTACGTTTTTAGACCCGACCAATGGTCGTAAAATACTTGTTGATCTCTAAATATCTTATCGATATTATTTTTCTATCACTTAAACTCTTTCGACGTATAAATGTCAAGTTATTCTTACGTTTGACTTTTTCGTTTGACTTTTACACATATATTTATAATTAAATCTGACCCGCTCTAAACGGCCCGCTAAATCACATTTTCATGACTCGGAGTTAAAAGAGATTTTATGCGAAACGATATTCCGGACAAGTTTTTAGTTTTAGCCGAGACCCGAAACTCGACGAAAAATGACGAAAATGCCTCTGCAAGAATCTGCTGTAACTTGTATTTTCATATATCACGTTTTCCTGACTTTGACCAAAAAGAGATTTTATAGAAAACGTCATTCCGGACAACTTTCGTGTTTCGCCGGAAGGCTGAAACGCAATCGAAAGTGCCCAAAATCGCTGTTGAAAATCAGATCAGCAAGCTATATTTTAGAAAGTAGCTGTCATTTTTATACACAAATTTTCAACTTCGATCGGCCATAACTTCTTCGTTATTAAGAGTTACGGGGCGTTCAAATTACCAAAACGCTCGTAAAATTACCCTCTACAATATAATCCAATTGAAAATAAGATTTTTCAAAATCTCGAACCCCGTTACGCAGGTTCTGTTTTCTACTCTAAACGGCTAGTCGCAAAACGCGCCAAAATCGTTTTTCCGACCAAAAATTCATTCACAATATGTCTAAACTAATTTATTAACAATATTTATATCGCTCAATCAGCCAACATAATCTAATTCGCGCAAGACCCACTTGGGTTTCATCACATGCAACTAGTCGAAATCGACCAAATAAGAAAATAAACAATTACATTTTCTTACAATGCTATATTGAGCATAATCGGATACATGAAAAACTCGACTCGTCCCATTCTTGACCTTAGCCGAACTCGGACCAAACCAAGAACCAAAACCGGACCTTTTTCGATTAAAACCGACTACCAAAACTTGCTTATCCAACCATTTTAAATCATCCTACAAGCCGAAAGTACTCAAATCAAACTCGGATTTTAACTCCAAAAATACCCATTGCATGTGTTATTTTATTGCGTAGATGTGTAGGAAATGAAGAGAGGATTCAGAAAATATAAGCTGATCATTGTGCATGTGACTTTTTCCGGCGACACAGCGGTTTCTGGTGACCGGAAAACTTTTCCGGTGGTGGTGGAATGGTGGTGGCAGCCGGCGGTGATGTTTCAAGGGGAGGGAGAGAAAAAATTTCAAGTGTTGTGTTTTTATGATAAAAATAGGAGTAAAAATGGCTATATATAGAATAGCATTTTGGCCACTTAACACAAATAGTTCTCCCCTCTTTTCTCTTTTAGATTTTTGACATGTCCATGTTTTACTTAAATTAAAAACCGACCACTTTAGCTCGGGATTTTACTACCGAAACTATTTTTATTTCCGTCACATTTTTCTTGGTTTAAAACATTAATAAGATGTGTACATTTTTAAAACACTAATCCGGCTCAAGACAAGGAACAAAATGACGACATTCATAAAAATAATAGATTTACGATCTTAAAAATAATAACGAGTCGCGTCGTATATTTTTACGATGCCCAAAACGATTAACGAACGCGCGGTCAAATGGTTACTCGCGAAATGTCAAAAATAATTATTTTAAATTTCCGTTCGAAATAAAATACGAAAATTATTATTTACGACAAATAAAATTTTAAATGTCAACATTCGCTTACGAAAAACTCGTAAAATAATAATAATGACGTCGAACTCGCGATCGTCATACGCGTCATGAAACTCGGGTTGTTACAGAAATCACTCGGATATTCTGGCAAAATCACAAAGATAATGCGTAGGACTCTTAATATGTTAACTTGTTTTTTTACATTGTGTGACATAGCAAGCATGACTTGACAAGTGTCCTAATAAGATTTATGGATGATCTCTTTTGGCTCTAACTCAATAGTGCACTTTGTTTTTAGTGATCAGAGGCAGGAGCAGATTGCCACCTTTTTAATATCAACTAACTCGGAGTGAAAAAGTTGATAGAAATGCGTGTAATCTCTGTGAAAAATAAAACAAGAGTCTTTTGAGAGACCTTGAGTGGCTAGGGAGGGTTGTGCATAGCGTCACTGGGTCTATGAGTGAAGACTTGATCACGGCCTAACAGAATTCTAGGGGTTGAGAGAAGATTATTTTTGTGTTTTTATATTTTATAGAAAGCAGGTAAATCTATGGTTTAAGAGGTTGGTTTGTTTGACTATTAACTAAATTAATATCTAATCTATTGGTGATAACTTTATGATAATTAAATGTACTTACTTAATCATGCATTACTTATCAGATTTCTTCTCCTAATCATGTTGCCTTGTCACACTTGTGATGATTTGTGTAAGTATTTCCTAGGTCATGAACGAATTGCACGAACCCGCCATCTATTTAATATTCTATTAAGGCAACACATAAGTAAGGTAGTATGAAGACTATTACAAGGCCCCTAAGAGTATATTAAATGCGTGTGAAATATCTTAAGAGGGATCAACCATATAAGGGGGTAAGGTAGTATGAAGACTGTTACCCGATGGTATCCTTTCTATGTAACATTCCGTATTTTTAGGTCATTTTATGACATCATTCATTTTGTCATTTTTCACTATTTATTTTTTTTCTTTTCTCGTACGCGTTCGCTTTTAATTTTAAGTGTTAAGTTAAATCGCGTGAACTAAAAATCAACAACCAACGTAAACGGACACCAAACAAATTAAAGTTTATGTCAAGCCATCATTATATTATTTTTTTCAAAAGTAATAATTAACTTTTATATTTTATTTTTGTTGGTTACGTAAAGTGTATACGTTTCGCGATAAATTGCGTTTAGGCACTCCCGGAACCACAAAAACTTTTCTACGCTTCAACAAATACCCACATTTATACCCAATACATAAAAGTTACAAAAATATATCATATATAGCATATATGTGCCGAAATTAGTGCAATTTATTCAAGGTTTTATAAGAAAAATCTTACACTTGGTCAATATACAACATAACTCATTAATACCTAGCCATAACTTGTTTCTTTGACCAAATACTTTGACCAAGACTTTCCCCAAAACCCTCCCATTGTCCCCTTGACCGAATTCCCCCTCCTTTGACCATTGACCCTTCTTGAGAAAGTTTTGACCAATACTTATCCTATATATACATGTATACTAGTGAATTCAAGCATAAACACTTAGTAAAATTTTCACAAAACTTATCTCTTTCTCTCCTTAAGCTCACGGCAAACAAACCCCCTTTACATAATCCATACAAATTTTTCTTCAACCTATACACATCTATACACATCCTTCCTAAGATATACTAAGGTATTTACAAGCCTTGGTTAACCATTTGCAAGTATTTATCAAAGAAAGGAAGCTAGGGTTTTCATTGTGCAAGCTTTGGATTTCTATCTAAACAAGGGTTTAGATTACTTTGTTCATCATCATCATACATTATAAGGTCTACTAGAACCCTTTATGTTCTTATAGTTTTCATTTTTATGCATATGTTGTTTCTATTTTAGTTAAATCACCATTTAGGATTTTAACATGAAAATGGAGTTATCAAAGTCACACCAAGTTTCTGTCCAAAATTCGTGTAAATAACATATTATTTTATGTTTTTATAAAATTCTACACATCATGACGATTCCAAAAAGGTAAGAAACTCGAAAAACGGATTTATAACGAAGAAGATACATAGTTTACGAGTTATACGTTAATTAAACTTTTATAAAACTAATTTTATAAAATTTACTGTTCACAACAGATACATTTTTGGAAAATAATTATAAAACTTTTAATTACGAAGACGTGCTCGAAAGAATCACTAAAAACGGAGTTAAAACGAGTAAGATACGACGTTTCAAAGTTATCGAACATTATATATATATAAGCTGAAAAACTGTGCACGCTTCAGCAGCTGCTGAAGCTCATTTTCGAGGGCCTTCGGGTCCGATTGAGTCGAAATGTAAAACTACAAAGTTGTTCGGAACGACATTTTACATAAACCTGCCAATTTTCATAATTTTCGGATGTATATTTTGTAAACTAGACACTATTTCCTGAGATGAATAGTGTTGGTTCGTTTTTTTTATAAATTTTTGCGAAACATTTTGGAATCACTTAAATAATATTTATACTTGTTTTAAACTTTATAAATGTTATTTTACAAAGGCGATTGAACTATTTAACGATTATACGAGCTTTAATACATGGCATTTATTTATCAAATGGGATTTAATCATTTTTTTCACAAACACAATTAGATGGTGATTGAACTATATAGACCTATATGTGGTATTAATCAAAGTACTATATTACTAGGGAGTTTCATAATGAGGCCTCTTCGGGGTGGCGTATCGACGAGTTGTTGGATTTACGATTTAAAGTGTCCTAGCTCCTCATACGTTCACTACACGATCTCTTAATTATGATAGCCCGAACGATAGTATGATGAGCTATACGACCTATAAATAATCAAAGTGTTTAGTACTTATACGACCTATATTGGATTAGGTTGCCTTCGGATTCCTTCGTGACGCATTTTCTATTTTGAATACTTGTTGATTTCCATTCACTCAAGGTGAGTTCATAGTCTCGCATTTAAAATCTTTTCAATGTTTTATAAACCCGCGAGGGGAATACATGCTCGTTTACAAACTTGTATAATTTTACTACAGTACAATTACCTTTCAATACTTTGTGAGTTCATAGCCCCCTTTTTACCACTTAATTGTTTTACAAACTCTACGGGGTGAATTACATTGCTTGTTTTACTTTGGACACAAGTGTTTTTCAAAATTGTATGCTATCCAGATTATTGCATGAATGCTATTGCCTAAGAGCCACAATTACTGGTGCAAATCCATTATAATTACGATTACTGGTGCAAATCCATTATAATTACGATTACTGGTGCAAATACGATTACTGGTGCAAATCCATTATAATTACGATTACTGGTGCAAATACGATTACTGGTGCAAATCCGTTATAATTACGAACTCTGGTGCAATTCCCTTATAATTACGAATACAGCTTCGAGGTCATGAGCTTAGTGCAATAATACAAGTGTTGGACATGATGAATGTGTTTCTCTTGTCTACCTTACCTATTTTGGACTTCGGAATACGTACTTAGTCCACCATTTACTTCGATCTTGTGGTCCATTTTTAAATACTTCTTGATTTACTAAATCACTACTTGAATTTCGGAAATAACACTTTTAAATGTTGTAACGCTACTTTTCTTCTGAAATATTTCTTAAATTATTTCAATACTGCTTTTTACTTAAACCTATGAATTCACCAACATTATTGTTGACGTTTTAGCATGTATTTTCAGGTTACTATTTTGCTAGTGGAGCATTGGGAGCATTCAAGTCGCGCGGATATATATTTTTAAGGCTTAATAACTTGTATACCATTCGACAAACGTTTTGACAATGTTTTCTAATACATTATAAATGAAACCTGTTGCAACTCTGATCTTTTATTAAATAGAATATGACTTTATTTAAAACGTCCATTTTAAGATCGTTTTCCATGACTTGTGTTATGTGCCCTGAAGTAGCACCCCAATGTTACCATTCCGCTGCGTTGTCCTGATTTTTGGGGGTGTTACATTCTAAGCACTCGCGTTTCCCTAGACGTGTCTACAACGATACAGACAAAAGCTAGTTTTCTAAAGCCTAACGTGCACATTTATCAACAAGAAGCAAAAATAATAGGATCTACAATCCAACTTTCATGCAATCATAAGCAAATACAAAGGATGGTTTCTCCTAGCATGTTAAGGATAAAGCAAAAACATAGATTAATCACACAACACATAGACATATTAAATGATTAATGAATAACACTCTTACTTGATTAAAACATGGATAGAATGTAGTTACAATAAGGTTTGAGGCCCTAAAAACGACCTTTAAAGCTGCTACAAAGACTAGGGTTCGTCTCCCAAAAGTTATATAACACTTAAACCCTAAAATTGGTTTTGTATATATAGAGATATCGCTGCGACGGCATCGTGTTGAAGTCATGACGCCGTCGCTACATGGATGATTCTAGATCCTATTTAAGTCGGCCACGTCCTAACGCCGTCGTTAGATCTCTGACGTCATCGCTAGATATATCATGACGGCGTTGCTTTATGCCTGCGACGCCGTCTCCATGCTCTATGAACAATACTTCTTCATGGATTTTGTATAGGTCTATAATCTTGTCCGTTTCTTCTCCAAATGAGCCCAAGTCACGTGTATTTTCTCCAAATGCCACGCTAAGAACCTAAAAACAAACGATTAAGCACATAATCTGGGCATATTTGCATGATCTAGGGGGTTAAATGACCTCGAAATAGTGTATAAAATGACACATCATCACTGGACAAACCCCTTTATGGACTTAAGCAAGCTCCAAGAGCATGGTATGAAACCCTCTCAATCTTCCTCACTGAACACAAATTTGTAAGAGGAAAGATAGACAACACATTGTTTGTCTACAAAAGCAAAACTGATGTTATCTTGGTTTAAATTTATGTTGATGATATCATCTTTAGGTTTACAAGCATAAAACTTTGCAAATAATTTGCTAACTTATGACTCAAAAGTATGAAATGAGCATGATGGGTGTCCTCATCTGTTTCCTTGAATTTAAGATTAAACAATCTGAAAGAAGCATTTCCATCAACCAAGAAAACTATGTTAAAGATATGCTGAATAAGTATGACATAAATGGTTCATTAGTGAAAACTCTAATGGCACCCCCTAATAATTTAGGACTTGATCTCAATGACAACGCTATTAATGAGACTCAGTACAGAGGTATAATTGGATCACTTATGTACCTTACTACAAGCAGACTTGATATTCAATTCTCAACTTGTCTTGGTGAAAGATATCAAGCAAATCCTAAGGAATCCCACCTTATTGTTGTTAAGAGAATTTTTAAGTATCTGAAAGGTACTCCAAGTCTTGTTATTTGGTATCTAAATTTCTCAACTTTTGACCTAAAAGGATACTTAAACTCTAACTATGATAGATACAACATGGATAAGAAAAACACTTTAGGAGCTTGTTAGTTGCTAGGAGGCAAACTTATGTGCTGGAGTGCTAAGAAACATAAATCGGTAGCTATGTATTTAACTGAAGCTAAATATGTAGCTGCTGCTAGATGTTGTGCCAATATACTTTAGATGAAGAGTCAGCTTTGTGACTATGACATTATATATGAGAAGGTACCTATATTTTGTGATAACACAAGTGCTATTGCAATTTTAAACAACCCAAATATGCACTCAAGAAAAAGCATATTGATATTAGATATCACTTTATCAGAGATCATATCATAGAAGGGGACATTAAATTGCATTTCATTCCCACTTAATATCAACTTGTTGATAACTTTACCAAGCGTTTAGAGGAACCAACTTTTAAAAGATTGATAGTTGAGCTAGGTATGCTGAACATAGATGGATCAAAACCTGAACCCACAAATGATTTATCAAATGAAAATTGAAGGGGTTCAACATATGTGTCAAAAGTGAACAAACACAATTTTGCTATTTCAATTCAGTTTGTATCACTTATTTGTATATTGACAAGTACGCCAACGATCTATGTTACATCCGGTCAAGAGTAATCAAAACCGAACTAGTGACTTAGTGACCATCCACTTTAAGCTTATAAATATTTGATACTTGTTCAAATTTACACCATCAGTTCAACATAACATATCATCAAATCTGAAGCTAGTTCAGTTTTTTCAAACCCCAATCAAAGGGTCAACTTTTAAAGAAAAAGATATTTCCAAAATTAATATATGTTTCATCAAGTAATTTCTTATCAAAGAAGTTATTTATTTTTAATATTATTAAAAAGAAGAATATCCAAACGTTCGAATGACCTCATTTTCTCTCACCTACTTTTGCAGTGAATAGACGGTTGTTCACTATTTTAGGTATCAGAAACGCGTGGTGCTGATGACACCATATAACATCTATTTTATAGCATCATTTATCCTAGCTATATTTCTCATTTTATATTATTTTTGCATTAATTAGTACTTAATCGCTTATATTTGTTATTTGCAGTAATTTTCGAGCAAAGAGTGAAAGTTAATCAAAAGGCACGTATTTTGGAGCTTAAACGATGAAATCATAAAGAGCACTGTTCTGAAACCTAATACGCTGTATCCATCAAGAAATATACGGCGTATATGTGCCCTAAACTTCACTCAGCATCCACGAAGAGAAGATCAATACGCAGTATCCAGAAGAAAGCCATACACCGTATCCAAAGTACAAGTCATGGAATATTCTAAAATATAATATTCGTGGATCCCACACTAAGAAACCCCAATACGCCGTATTGAACTCTTTTAATACGGCGTATCGACCAAATTCTAGAGTCTATTAATACCGAGCCTTAAATATGAATTTTAGTATGCAAAAAAATATCAAAGACTAAGAAGAAGGCATTAACCACCAGGTTTGATTTATAGAAGAGAAGAGAAGCCAATAAGGTCTTGCAACGCACTTCAATCCATAGGAAAATCCTTGTAATTTCTATACTCTAAATACGCGTTTGGTTTTTGGTATCGTTCATTATTGTTTAGTTTACCTTAATCGTTCATCTATGACATTTGTATAGTTACAATGGCTATTAGCTAATACCTTTAGGTATTAGCCATGTTTATGATAATTTAATGTTTAGTTTATGTTTATTTTGATTATATGCTTATGCGTTGTGTGTTGATTATGTTTATCAATTTATACTCGTTTACGTACTTAAGTATGCGACCTATCATTCAACTGGATCTAGGAATACAAATAGATCATTACCTAGTTGTCGGGATAGCTCTCCATATCTAAAATTTATATATCTAGAGTAATAGGATCACAAATATTGACCTGTCTTTGCCCTTGGTTTAGTGAATAGTTGGACTAGCAGGTGACCTAGGATCAACAAATAACGTTCTAATTCCTTGGTTAAAGATTTAGATAGTGGACTACTAGTATATAAAGAGCCGATAAGTAGTAAGTTAGTAAAGTTTCGATGAGCTATGATTCGATAAGATCAACATTATTGTCTCCTAAGATAGATTATAATCAACCATGAATACGTTATGCGGATGTGGTTAATTGTGACAGAATTTCTAGATTTAGGTTTTAGGAAGAAGTACCGCCTAAATCTAGGAATTATATATCAACAACGAGATAAGACAATCATTGCACTTATAAACGAGGAATTATATATCAACAACGAGATAAGACAATCATTGCACTTATAAACAAAACTTGCGTTTTATTAGATTAAATATGGTTAATACGTTTCCTTATATTAGGCTTGACCGCTTCTCTATCTTCTAACTATCAACTTGTGTGTGTTAATCGCCCTCATTTGAGTCTAGGTAAACCAAAACTCGTTCCAGTCTCTTAGGCTGTGGAGATCGTTATAGACTCATCTAGGGTATGTTTTATAGATAATATAAATATGCAGCAGAATATAAAGAACAATATATTATCAAACAAGGTTTTTATTTCATACGTTTCCACCTTGGCCTAATTCTATACATTAGAGCTACTAACTAACTAACTATTAATCTAACAACTAACTAAATGTATACATACACACACACATTTTTCTAGAATCTCATTGGGAGAGTTCTATGTTTTCTGGATGCCTAAAACCATATGCCTGATATCTCTTATATACTAGAGATATCTAGGTTTATAAAGGATAAGAACAAATTACAAAATATAAGAACAAATAATATCTTCCTAACATATAATATTATCTTCTGTATCTTTATCTTCTCAAGGAGATCTTCTAAAATCTTCAAAATCTTCCATCTTTTGAAGAATTCTTCTTTTGTATTTAAGTCCTTTTATTTCATTCTTTTATTTACTTTGTCTTATCAAATTAAGAATCCCAACAATCTTCCCCTATTTGATGATGACAAAAGAAACAAAGTCGTGTACGAACTTCATCATAAAGCCAAAGCTTCCCCTAAAGTTGAGATGTGATTGTTAAGTATAAAAGAATCGTTAATCCGGTGGTCTTGGGGAATCAAACCATATGGTAGTCATGTTTAGAGAGAGAGAGAGAGTAGAGGGAGAAACAAAATGTGTGTAAATAATATGAAAGTGAAAATGTTACAAGTGTCTCACTCCTCCATGGAAGTAATGAAGGGGTATTTATACCACCATCTATACATAAGTTTACTAAAATGCATATTCTAGTCCCTACGTATGGTGGTATGCTAAACTATGGTAATTCCGTAATATCGTCACATAAAATGAAATCCTAACAATATTTTCCCCATAGGACGATATACGGATTTACTTACAATATTTTCCTAACAAGTACATAATGATTAAGAAGAACAAGAACTTCCAAGAAGCTTTCAATCCATGATGATGTCTTTTGTGGCCTTTGAGTTCAAGTCTATACTCCAACACGAATCATCTTTGTAGTACCTTGTAGGAGAAATACTGTAATAGGCACGAACTAAGTAACCCATACACTTCTGGTTAAGGAGAAGCATCTGAATTAGCTTCCCCCTAATTCATGCCACATATTCTTTATTATGAAGCTTTAATAGCTTCCCCCAAACATGCAATACTTTCTTGAGCAGTTTTAAAGCTTTCTTTCAAGCTTAGAATAATTACGTGCACAGCGCAATCAGTAGTAAACCACATCAAATATTGTTCCTTTGATAATAAGCTTAGTGATTAGCTGTTTGGGGAAACATTAACTGGATCAGTAACATATCTTCTCACGCTTGAATAATTCTTCTCACACTTCTTCCCACTGGAAGCTCAAGTAATGCATACCAACAGTATTAAGGTATCTCTTACCCCATGTAGATGAAGAGACGCAACCAGTCTCATTTTATGAAGCCCAAAAACCTGAAGTACACACTTTATCCCATTCATGAAGTCAAAATCGTAGCATCAAAGTCAATTAAGTCTCGGACGTGCGCATTCCTTCCTTTAGGATAATGATGATATTTCTTGTAACACCTAAGGTTAGCTAAATCCCAGATGTTGACAATTAAACCCTCCAACTAGTCGAAATGATAACACCAAAGTCAACTAAGTCCCGGATGAACTCATTTCTTCCTGCAGGATACTAACTATCTAGAGGAATCATCATACCATTGTGTACCTATTTTATCACCAGAAACTATTTCTTACATCTCTTCCCCCATGTAGTTGGAATAATACACCAAAAACCACGAGTTAAACCATGGATTTTCTCTGTGGTTATGCCATTAGTCTTCCCGGAATGGCCTAAATTTAGAAAAAGACATGATGTTCGTCATGTGTACTCGTTGTGTGTTCAGATGTATGTCTCCTTACCCCTTGCTGGTTTTGATACAATTGGTATCAGAGCACATTGGATGATTAGCTAGATTGTGTGTGTGTTTTCTTAGTTAGTTTAGATCAAAAGCTTGGTTTTTGAAGGTTTATAGTCTTATTCTTGGTTTTCTTTGATCTCGACGTTTGTGATGTTAAAGTTTATGTTTTTATAGTTGCTATAGCCTTCTAGTACCAAGTTGTGCAAAAGAAACCAGTCAAAAACGTTCAAAAGGGTGATTTTTAGGTGTTTTTAGGTGAAAAACCAATTTTTTCATTCTAGCGAGTTAGGCTACTGTTCATTGATCTTCCTAGCGAGTTAGATCACTATACTGGCGAGTTGTCGGAATTGTACACTGTGTCAGCGAGTTGTCGTTTTGTGCAGGTAGCGAGTTACAGGTAGCGAGTTACAAGTAGCGAGTTACAGGTAGCGAGTTAGATACTAGCGAGTTACAGGTTTTTGAAGATCTTTTTCTAGCAACTTGTGAACAAGAACTTTGTCAATTCAATTTCTTACCAGCGAGTTATCTACTCTTTTTTGGCGAGTTAATCATAGCGAGTTACAGGTTTTTGAAGATCTTTTTCTAGCGACTTGTGAACAGGAACTCTGTCAATTCAATTTCTTGCCAGCGAGTTATCTACTCTCTTCCAGCGAGTTACCTCCAGCGAGTTATTGACTTTTTGAACTAAATTCTTCAACGTGTAATCCTAACAAACCTTTACAACAATTCACCATTTCACACAATCAATCACCACTTTTAACATACAATCACTAATCATTGTTCGATCAACTTAATCATTTCACAATCAATTAAGATGGCTAATCTTTCGGAAGACATCCAATGTACCGGTTTAGATACCCGACCACCTATGCTTGATAGGACTGACTTTGCATCATGGCAACAACGTATTCGACTATATTCAGGGTAAAGAGAATGGTGTGAACATTTTAAAGTCAATTGATGAAGGACCATTTCAGATGGGGACATTTCGAGAAACACTAACTGAAGTGACTAAGGGTGCCCCACATCTAGGTCTAGAACGACCACGAGCCTATTTAGACTTGTCACCTGAAGATAAGGAAAGGTACAATGCTGACATTCGGGCAACGAACATCCTACTTCAAGGGCTGCCAAAAGATATCTACTCTCTTATCAATCATTACACCGATGAAAAGGACATATGGGACAATGTGAAGATGCTCCTGGAAGGTTCAGAATTAACAAAAGAGGACCGTGAATCACAACTGTATGATGACTTTAAACACTTCCGTCAGAACAAGGGAGAAACCATTCACGACTACTATGTCCGGTTTGCCAAACTCATCAATGACATGCGGAACATCAAGATGACCATGTCTAAAATGCAGTTGAACTCCAAGTTTGTGAACAACATGTTACTTGAATGAGGTAGATTTGTAACAGCAGTGAAATTGAACAGAGGATTGAGCCAACTATGATCAGTTGTATACTTATCTGAAGCAACACGGGGCACATGCCAATGAGAACAAAATGATG
>BQNB010053133.1:0-40163 GCA_026074375.1 Tanacetum coccineum
CTATAATTAATACATTCACATAAGGTGAGTTCCATGACCCTTATTTTATTTCTTTATAACTCATTTGGGGGAAGATACATGCGCATTTACAAAATCATTTACATACTTGTTTTCATAACTTACTTACAAACTCATTACATGATTGATTTCAAACTTGTTTGCATGTTCATTTACAACTTGTTTACTTACTCGTTTACATGCTCATTTACAAACTTGTCACTGCTCGGGTGTTCTAGGTAGGGCATCTGGTATGAGCACATGTCGATTAAGTCATTGCTCGGGTGTTCCAGGTAGGGCATCTGGTATGAGCACATGTCCATGAAGTCACTGGTTAGTGCAGTCGTAATCACATTTTTGTGACTATTGTATTTGTTACGATGGTCACACACACTTTATAAATCTTTAATTTCAACATTTATACTTACATTTTCGTGACTATTGTATAGGTTACGATGGTCACACACACTTTATAAATATTTGATTCCAACATTTATACTTAAATTTTCGTGACTATTGTATAGCTTACAATGGTCATACACACTTTATAATTCTTTGATCCAACATTTATACTTACATAAACCTATGAACTTACCAACTTTATGTTGACACTTTTAAGCATGTATTTCTCAGGTGAATTAGATGCTTGGTTTATCTGGTGTGCATTGGAGTCCAAACTTTACAAGATTGCATTCATGGATTTCTTCTTACATTCAAACTATCAAATCTCGTTGTATTATTTTAGTTTACGTTTAGAAGCAAACTTTAGGAAAAATGTTATAACAAGTTTAATTTTTATTAAATCAACGAGATTACTTTTCAAATGACTCATTTAGAGGTCATTCTCTTGTATCTTGTGTTGTTGTATTATGAAGTAACGCTCCTGGACATTATTCCACTACGACCTATTTTGGGGGTGTTACAACATAGATAAACATAACAAAATCTAGATGCATCATTTATAAAAGTGACTACATACTTCTTATTCCTCTAAAGAAGGAGTGGCTTAAAAATCACATCGATCACTGTGTATCAATTCTAAAACATTAGAATCTCGTTTTATATCTTTAAAAGGTTATCTAGTGATTTTTGTTAACATCCAAGTGTTACATTTTTTAAGGTAATATCAAATTTTGGAATTAAATTATCCTTATACATTGCAAGCGTACATTTATAGTGAACGTATCCTAAACGTGCATGCCACATAGAATAATCAACATCTTTAAAACTAATTATGGAAAAACTACTAAAAGTATTAGGAACTTTATTGAGATTTAACATAAACATCTCATTAATATAGTAACCGAAACCAAAAAATACAACACGTCATGATAAGATATGCTTATCAGATTAATACACTTGTTTATAACCACATTTATTTAACACGGGCCAGACATAAAGTTCTCCCTAAGCCCCAGTACATACATAACATTAACTAAAGTAATAGTTTTTCCAGAACTGAATTCGAAAAAAACATTTCCACGTTCAAGTATTGGTTTGGTTGACTCGTCGCCCATATAAAGAACAGATCCATTTTGCAATGGATGAAAAGTATCAAAACAACAATGATTCTTACATGCATGACAAGTTGCACCCGAGTCAATCCACCATGCAAATGCATCATCCTATACATAACATATTTCAAAAATATCTGACACATAATGATTAAAAGGAATTACATCAAACTTAAAATTTAGACCTTGTGATGAATTAGGATCCTTATATCCTTATCCCGAACCAGAAGTGTTTCCACCATTGTTCTTTTTTACATGACAATCCTTTTTTATGTTACCCGTTTTGCCACACTTCCAACAAGTCAATTTAAACTTTTTGTTGTATTTGTCATTGTAACCTTCATTCTTCCTTTTCTTTCCCTTCTTATTCTTGTTGTTATTCTTGTTCTAACCATCTTATATCATGATAACCAAAAAAGAACCAACAATTTCGTTATCCTTGCCTTAGCCACTTTCTTCCTCCTTTAGAGATTCCTTTATGCGAAAGTGACTTCCAAGTTGTACAAGTGACAACTCATCCTTGTTGTGTTTTAAACTGTGTTTGAAATCATTTCATGAGGGTGCAAGTTTGTCTATGATACTAGACACAAAAATGGATTCATCCATTTTCAAACCGTGTTGTATAAACAGTCCTAGAATTTGAAGGAGTTCATCATATTGTTCCATCACAAACCTTGAATCAACCATCTCGTAATTATTAAAATTACTAACAAGAAACTTCTCACTAGAAGCATATTCTGCCATGTATTTTGATTCAAGTTGGTCCCATAACTCCTTTGTCGAACTCAAATATGGCATTGGACATACCGTTCAAGACGTGTCCGCGGAAGATGTAATCGTCATTCTCCCACTTGTAGTGTCTCCTTGTCTGATCCGGCGTCTCATCCTCCACAAATTCAGGCATAGGTGTACTCAACATGTATACAACTTTCAACGTGGTGAGAAGAAAGTGCATCTTCTTCTGCCAGCACCTGAAATCACTTCCCTCAAACTTATCTAACTTCCCAAACTTTGCAATCATATCTTTAACAGTCTCTCCCATGTTTAAAACTAGTAAATACTTTAATTTTTGTAGGAATTTTATTTGGCGTGAATGGTTTATAATATGAATCATGTAATCACTATCAGATTAAAGTGTTTCGACCCTATATGCCTCGGGTTAACGTAATCCTTAATCGGATAAGACAGATTGGAAATTGTATTCTAAGGCACGAGAAATCAATCAGAACCCTTTGAGTATTATGTGATGTTTTATATCATAAAATGAGACCAAAAACAGGTTATACGCAACCACCAAAAGTTAGTTATTTTTGGTTATATAGCAGTTATTTCGGTTATATACCAACCATTGTGTTGATTGGTAAAACTGGTAACTGCTCTCAGATCCTTTTTTGCAGACCTATTACCACTGGTATTAGTCTAAAATAGACCCGTTTATACTTTAAAAGAAACCCGAACCTGCAATTCTTGTAGAATTACTACTATAGGTATTAGTCTATAATAGACCATTTTATACTCTACAAGAGACTTATTTCCTGCACTTGACCTCTGCGTTTTTGTCCTCGATAGAAACATATCATCTCATAACGAGTGTGCACTCTACACTTTCCTAACTCGCAATCGAGTATGATATGAAGCCCATTGGTCTCTAGTAAATCGTAATTACCTAAAATAGTTGATAACACTAAAATTATCAACAATATCTACTTAATATACTAAATCAACAAGTTTTACAAACCCACCTCCTAACTTGCTTGTTTATTCACATATAACCAAGCTATGTTTAATATTGAAAACACCCCTAACTTATGACAAGCTACCAAATATAAATCCAATCTGACCTCCAATACTTTTGTGTATATAATAATCAAAGAAAACACCATCGAAAGATCACTAACGCCACCATCGAAAATTTGTTGAAACAATAATTTATATCTAAGAGATGTTGGGATTTACTAACTAAATAACCTTTATTTACACATAGTACGCAACAGTTAACATCCGAAAGACGGATTCGTATGATGTATATAGATTAAAAATAAATACAATATTTACTAACCTCTTGTAACAAAACCGAAGCTAAGATCGGATCTTGTCCTTCCTTGAAACTCACGAACCAACCCAATCATCAAAGTAGGCGATCTCTAGTAATTCACGATCAAGAACGAACTTCTTCTTTTTTTGCTTCTTAGAAAATCGAACAAAAAACGAAACCCTAAGGGTTTGTATTTTAGGCCAATCGGTTTTGAAAGAGAAAGAGGATAAGAGAATTCTTGATTTGGTGTCACAAGTTATAATGGATTAATTTCTAAGAAAATCTTTATATAGGCTAAACCAAAGTTGGTGATTGATGTGTCGTTGTGTGTAGGTATTTTATGTATCAAGTTTTACTATTTATTTTATGCCGACTATACCTAAAATTAACACTTTAACGGGTAGTGTACCCGGTCAGATGGAGTTTCGTGGAAAGTAAGGTGTCGATCACTAAGAGCAAGAGCGTTAATTCCTAATTCTATCAGTATTTTAGTTATCAAATTTATGCAAGACCTAAGTTAGACCTAATCTAATGATAAGGAGGGTTTTAGCCTAAGAGACTGGCACGAGGTTTAGTTATCTAACCTAAGGTTTTGATGACAAGTAAAGCAATAGACACACACAAGAAGACAAACAAACGATATAGAAGCGATCAAGAACTAATGTAAGGAAAACGTATCAACCATGAATAATCCGATAAAACACAAGTTTGTTTAATAGTGCAATGATTGACTTATCTCGAAGGACATATCATTCCTTGACTTAGGCGGTACTTCTTCCTAAGACCTAGACACGCTAATTCTGTCACAACTAGACGCATCCGCATAAATCAAGCATTCGTTGATTATAATCTATCTTAGGAGATTAATAATGGTGCTCTTACTAAACCCTAGCTCATGGAGACTTTACCTACTTACTGCTTAATGGCTCTTTATATACTAGTAGTCCATTGTCTGAGTCCGACTAATGGAATAAGAACGTACTCGTTGATACCAAGGTCACCTTATGGCTTAACTAAGCTCAATAAACTAAAGGCAAGGATATGTCAATATTTATGATCCTATGATTCTAGATATATAAATTTCAATATGAAGAGCTATCTCGGACTCTTAGCCTACGCCCAAACAACACCAAAGTTGCAGCGCATTAAATATGTAGGAGTAGACTCAGTTGAATGATAGGTCGCATACTTAAACATGTAAACAAGTATAAGATGATAAACATAATCAAACAATCAACGATAAATTAAGACAATCGAGATAAACAAACCAAACATTAGATCTTCATAAACATGGCTGATACCTAAAGGTATCAGTCGATAGTCATTGTAAAAACACACACGGTTTGATATATGAACGATTAAAATAAAAAAACCTTAATCGAATGCGTATTCGGTTGCGCGAAGATTACAAGAGTTTTCCTATGATCTTGAGGCTCTTTTCTGACCTTCTAGGCTCATTTATTCATCTTTTGGTCGACTTGGTGGTTTAGGGATTCACTTGCATACCTAAAACTGAGTTTATGATCGTCTATTTATAGAGTCTGGAAACTCGTCGATACGCCGTATCGAGTGATGTGGGATATGACGTATTGGGGATTTCTTAGAGTAAGGATCACGTTTGATATCTTCCAGAATATTTTATTACTATATTGTGAATACGGCGTATTGATGTCTCCTGGATAAGGCGTATTGGGTTTCCAATCCTTCATGGTTATTTATGAAGTGTAGGCATAGATACGTCGTATCTTCTTGATAGATACGGCGTATTGAGGTAAAACCAGTTGATTCTTATTCATTGACCAAAGTATTATATACTGCGTATCGTTGATGTGGATACGGCGTATTCTTCAAAGTCAAGGCTATGGTCTTTTGATTCGTCAAGTCTTGGATACGTCGTATAGGTATAGAATAATAAAATTTCGGCGGTTATCTTTCTGTCGGATGCAGTAGACTTTCTCGAAACTCTTTGTTATGCTCCAAAATGCGTTCCTTTTTGGCATAACTTTCACCATGTACTCTTTAATTACTGCAATTTCAACTATGAACGATTTAAGTAACCATTCTTTCTAATAATTTATACAAATTGGGTTAACTACATAGGATAAAGAGCTATAAAATTGAACGTTTAATTTGGATGTCATCAAATTTCCCCCTTCTTGAATCCTACATTGTCCTCAAGTTGCCTTAGAAGTTTACATAAATGTATCCTAAGGATATTTCCGTAAAGCATGTATTTGATCTTTTACAAAGTACAAACCCAAACACCTCATGAAATAGGAAGATAAATAACACTCAAAATCAATTAACAAATCTATGTTGGTTAACATGTAACTAATTCGCTCATTGCTCGGTCGTGAAGAGTTATATATTATAAGTTGGCGAGGATACACATCTACACGCCTCTTAGCTTAGGAATAAAAGTTTATAAGTTAAATATGGGTTTGTATGATAAGGCTTAGGGTTGGTTACTCTATTCAATCTTTATCGATACCAATAATTCTGGAGAGGTGACAAAGACCTCACATACACACCACGTAACGACGGGATAGACACATTTGTCTGTCAACATCCACCTCGAAATAAGCTAAAGAGTGGGAATAGTACTAGTGTATTTAAGGTATGGTTTTTATAACTTTCCACCAATAGTAATAATCCAACAAGGCAGCTCGAGACATGCATACATCGGAACAGTAACGAAGAAATTGACATTCACGCTCGATCATCAAATTCTCATTCGCGTTTAAACACATGGTTAATGTTAGGAATGGATATTAAATTGTTATTAGTATAAAAATTACAAAACAAATTAGATTTAGTCTAAATACAAGTTTGTAGACACTTTTTCCTGACCGCTTACAAGATAATGACACAAACTATTTACAACGTCTTGATCATAGATAACAAAAAACAAACCTAAATTGGCGTTCTCGTAACGTCAACTTCCCTAAACATCCCATGACTTTACATACTTTACAAAGGAATGTGGCCGAATATCTTCCACTTTATACAGTACTTTACATCGTCGATTTGTATCAACGACTAATCGATCATCGTGTAATTCCTTTGGTAGTCTTGCGTAATCGATATATCTTCAACTTTTCTTCTCTTTTTTGATGGTTTTTCTACTTTTTTCATTTTTGTTGCTAAACACTATACTACGAAAATCAAGTGTAGTTTACCATCTTCTACGATGCATAATAATTCGGATAATTCTTTGGGTTATTTTCGTTTCTTCGGACCGTACATTAATTGTGTATGGTAGTAAAAATACATGTGTTTTGAATATAATATACGTTCCATTTGCGATGTGCCAATTTATCAACCGTACCCAAATTAACACAAGACTCAGAAAATACATACTTTACACAATAAGAAACTAGCAACTGTAAAATAAACTTAATCCAACAGGGCAGGCTAAGGTGTAACAAAATAAACAACTGGTGTATTTCCTAAAGGATTGGCTCTACGGGTTGTTCTAGGGGCATCTTACTCTTGAAGTGAGAGTAAACAAAGGGTTTATACGAGGGTTAACTAACCAGTGTAGTTAGTTAATAAGCAACATGTAAAGGCATTTTGGGTGTAATCCTAAAATTTACCAATTTAAACAAGCTACTCCATCTAAATCCATAGTACTTATCACTGCGGTTTCAAATAGATATACCAAGCCAAGTTCTAAAGTCTACTACATCACCGGCACACTCATAATTTGTGGAATTCGGTGAACATTTGGAAACGGATAAGGTTAAATCCTCACAATATGTAACAAGGGTTATTGTATGCGGGTTATGTATCAAGTAATTTCACAAAAGTATGCTTTAATTTTTTTAAAATTTAAGCATAATTTAAGCATTTTGATGTGAAAAATAGGACAAGTATACATTCTAATTCCCATCCCCCCACTTGAATTATACAACGTCCTCGTTGTATAGATAAAACATTAAAAACAAGAAATTAAAAGAATTAGAATGAGAAACTCCCCTGATATTTGCTTGGTATGATCCTCCAAGTTGCGTTCACGAGCAAGATTGTGTGTTGTGAATGCGGATCTGGATGCCAGCATGACTACAACACACATTAGATTTCAAAAAATAAGTACTCCACCAAATTCATCATTTTCGTTCAGAAGGTCCTGTGTTAAGCATAAGAAAACAATCTATCTCCGTGTATTCGCTGCTTAGACTCGAAATAAATACCTAAACTGTACAGGAAGTCGATATGCCATATCCATACCTCAGGATATGCCGTATTGATCCTTGTGTCGAATACGCTGTATTCGTTTAACGAATACGCCGTATCGACTGTGCTGAAAAATAAAGACTGAATAACGTCCAAAAGGTTAATACGTCGTATCCATGAGGTTTGGATACGCCATATAGACAGTTTGGGAAGACAGACTCGATACAAAATTGAAAATTACATTTCGGGTTGTCTCCCGGCAAGCACTTTTGTTTACAGAAAAGTCTTTAAGTTAGACTTGCCCCAATTTAATCGCATCCTTATAAAATAATTTAGTGTCGAACGGGATGCCAAATGGCACATACAAATTCTTGATTAGGAAAATGAATGACATCCCTTTGTTAAGATGATTCCAAGTCATGATATTAAAATTTAGTCCCTTGATAAAAGTTTCAGTTTTGAAAAATTTATTAGATGTATCATGACTTGTTTCCAAAAGCTTATTTGATCCATGTGCATAGGCACCAACATCAATATTTATTACATCAGGTAACGGTTTGATAGATAAATCCCCCAAAGAATGTTTAATTTCGAATTTATCATCATCATTGTCCTTATCTGATTTTGAATCATTGAGATAAATTGCGTTAAAAGGAAATAGATCAATAAAGTTAAAAGGTATGATAAATTACGTTAAACGAAAATAGATCATTAAAGTATAAAACATTTTGTTCCTCATCATCACATTTGGACAATGATGTTTCATCTTTTAAATTAAATTCATTGATATGTTGAGGATTTATAGTAGGTTCAGTTAAGAAATCTAATTTAGACGTTAGAGCATCACGGTAAACAATGGCTGGGAATTCTTTCTCAAAATTATTAAAGTAGTCTAAATCATTAAAATAACTGACCGTAGGCTCGGGTGATGGAAACGGATGCATATTGACTTTTTCATTATCATTTTCCGAATTCGTTTTATAATCGTTGACAGAAATTATTTTATAAGAAAATGATTTTTTGTCATAAATTACCGTGTAATCTTCATCGTCGGATTCATCAAACGATATTCTAAAGTCAATTTTATTGTCAAGAGAACTTACCGTGGGTTCAGACATTAAGGTGTCATTAAACACTATAGCCGGGAATTAAGTTTCAACAGATCTGAGGTTGTGAACGTTTTCATCATACCAGATCTTACCATACTTAGCAGTTGCCCAGTTAAACACCTTACCACGTTTTCGAGCCTTTTCTTCCTCAAGCCTGATATATTCTTCAATAGTAATGTTGGAGTTGTCCATTTTAACCTGTAATAAATTTGCTAGGAAAAAAAACTGTCAGATAGCTTAATACGCCGTATTCAGTGAACTGAATACGCCGTATTGATGATAGAGTCGAATACGATTTATTGGTTTGAAAAAAAATTATACGTCATATCCAAAAAAACGAATACGCCGTATTGAGTATTCGACTCAGAAGGTTACAACGAACTGTAATAATGCACACAAACACACAATATGCAAAATATATAATATTGAAATAAACTACCACAAAACAAACTCACAAATATCGCAAATTAATCTAAATTAAATCTAACTTTAAACTAAACCACTAATTGTCTATTAATTGAAACAACTTCACTCCCCGACAGCAACGCTAAAAACTTGATGTGTCGTTGTGCGTAGGTATTTTATGAATCAAGTTTTAAAATTTATTTTATGCCGACTATACCTAAAAACAACACTTTAACGGGCAGTGTCCCCAACAGTAGTTGGAGAAGTCTTGTGGTAAGTCAGGTGTCGTTCCTAAGATGCCATGCGAGCATTAATTTAATTCTATTCAGTATTTTAGTTATACTAATTTATGCCTAGAGACCTGAGTGTAGACTAATCTAATGATAAGGGGGGTTTCAGCCTGAGAGATTGGCACGAGGTTTAGTTATCTAACTTAAGGTTTTGATGACAAATAAAGCAATAGACACATACAAGAAGACAAACAAACCGATAGGAAGGGTCTAGAAACTAATGTAAGGAAAACAAATCAACCATGAATAATCTGATAAAACGCAGGTTTGTTTAATAGTTGCATGATTGGACTTATCTCGATGGGCATCTATCATTCCTAGACTTAGGCGGTACTTTTTTTTAAAGATCCTAGACACGCTAATATGTCCCCAATTAGACGCATCGCATAAAGCACAGTATTCGTTTATTATAATCTACTCTTAGGAGATATAATGGTGCTCTTACTAAACACTACGTCCATGGAGACTTTACCCACTTACTACTTAACGGCTCTTTATATACTAGTAGTCCACTGTCGAGCCTTACAATTGAAATAAGGACCTTACTCGGTGATTTACCAGGTCAACTTAGGGCTCAAATAAGCTCTCTATAACTAAAGGCAAGGATAGGTTTAATTTATGTGCTCTATGATTATAGATATATAAATTGCATATTGTGAGCTATTCTCGGACTCTAAGGCTATGCTTAACAACACGAAGTTTGCAGCGTATTAAAGTATGTAGGACTAGTACCTAGTTGAATGATAAGTGCATACTTAAGCACTGTGAAAATGAATATAAATTGTTAAACATAAATCAACAATCATCGATAAATTAAGCAATCCGATATATAAAAACCAAACATTAAATCTTCATAAAACATGGCTGTTAAACTGAAAAGGGTATCAGCGGATAGTCATTGTATAAAACAGACTATTTGTATATGCACGATTTAAAACTAAGAATCACTTAATCGATAACGAGTTATTCGGTTGCCGAAGATTACAAGAGTTTTCCTATGTCTTGAGGCTCTTTTCTGACTTCTATGATCCATTATTCGTCTCTTGGTGACTTTTAGTTTAGGGATTCACTTGCTATACCTAAATCTGAGTTTTGGTGTGTCAATTTATAAGGTCTAGGAGGAAATAGTCGATACGCCCGTTTTAGAGCAAAATGTGGGATACGAGTATGGGAATTTTTGGAGTTTAAGGACCACGTTTGATATTCTTCCAGGATATTTTATTACTATAGTGTGGAATTCACGGCGTAATTGATGCATCCTGGATACGGCGTATATTGTGATCGCCTCCTGGATACGGCGTATTGGGTCTCCAATCCTTCGTGGTTATTTGTGAAGTGTAGGCATAGATACATCGTATCTTCTTGATGTATACGACGTATTGAGGTAAAACCAGTTGATTCTTCTTCGTTGACCAAAATATTATATACGGCGTATGGTTGATGTGGATACGGGAGTAATTCTTCAAAGTCAGGCAATGGTCTTTTTATTCGTCAAAGTCTTGGATACGGCTGTATAGGTTTAGAATAATACGGGCGTATTTTCTGTCTAATCAAGTTAGACTTTCTGAATCTTCGTTTTACTGCTCCAATATGGTTGCCTTTAGCATAACTTCACCAAGTACTCCATAATCACTGCAATTATCAAATATGAACGATTTAAGTAACAATTCTTTGCAATAATTATACAAAATGGGTTAATTACATGAGATAAATGTGTATAAAATATAACGTTTTTGATGTCATCAGTGAGCAAGTTTGGCTTTCAACCTCCTCTTCTTTTCTTCCCTTTGGCCGCCTGCCCTTTAACAATTATGGACTTTACATATTGTCTGGGATAAGTCTATTTTTTACGTCAAGTACGAATGCAAAAATTGACAACCACAAAGACGCTTGCTGTATTACTTTGAAAACATAATGAAATGTGCTACTTTGTGTAAACCACAAAGACGAAGTTTGAAATTTACTCCAAATTTAGAATTATGAAAGTATACCGTATTCTTAAAGGCGTTTGGGTAGGTGTGCCTTAACATGTTTACTAGCACGAAAGATTGAAAGGTAGAATTAGGAGGGAGGGTTGGATATTTGCATTTTCTTGGAAAAATAATGGAGACACTCGAAAATTAAAATTTCCAAAAATGGTAATATTTGTAAACAGTTGGTGGGACTGTATTTTGTACGAATCTTCCTTTTGAGCTTTTGGAGTTAACATGTGAATAATTACGATTGCGACTTCACTTGGTGGATGTGGGGCTTGCGACCCTTTTGTTTTGAACCATGTAAAACATATTATGGTTTTTGTTTGGGACCATGTAAAACATTTTATGATTCTAGTTTTGTTTTAGGGAAAATTTCATTTCTACACTAAAACAATTCATGGAATGCATTCTTATGCCAAAAAACATTAATTCATAAAATTGTCTGAGGGCAACTTAGCTTCTGGGCAACTAAAGAAGAATGTGCTAAATATCCCATTTTATAAAATTGAGAAATTTTCCCTTATTTGAAAAAAACTTTATACTTAGGCTAACACGGACAGTTTGTCTTTTTTACCAAAGAAATTTTGATCAAATAAACCTCACTTTTTATACCAAAATTAACACACATCTATCATCATCCTCTTCACTGTCACACCTTCTTCCTCACACACATGCCCACACCTATCCACCAAACCACCATTAAAAGATTTACAAAACCCACAATTCATGACGGGACCAAAAGATTGGCGACAAAGCCCGATCCATATAATAATGATCCATATAATAATAATGGGAGGTGATTTGTACACTTCTTTAATTGATTGACACACTCAAAAGTGTTGTGTGTTGACATTTCTAAAGGTATAAATGTCGGTTTATTATTTCGGCTGTTTAAATGAGATGGGAGAAAAGATGTATGTTGAAACTGATTAGTGAGTAATGAGGCTTCTTTTGCACGAGTAAACAGCTAGGGGTGAAAGGGTTTTTATATCCTTCATTCCCTAGGTTTAGATAAGGCCCAAGACTTCTCCTAATCACATCCCAACTCTTTTATTAATTCTTATCAACACATACTCCTCTTTATCTCTTCATACATCGAACATAGACACCCTCTTAGATCCTTCTAGTATAACCGGCTTCACAAGGTTATTACAAGGTTCTTGTCTAGTTGATGTTGTGTCCGAATGGTTTACATAGAAACATAACGTGAAGTAACAACGCACTCTAAATGTTTTCCGTGTGTGCCCCCAATAGGCTCACACACTCCTAGTCGTACTCGGCTAGTTCAACTCACATAATCCAACAAACACACAATACTTTTAAGTGTGTCAATCAAGTAAAGGAGTGTGCAAATCACCTCTCTTAAATAATAGTATGCTCGCAATTATGAAATCTAAAAACATATCGAATAGTTTATAAGTAATCAGACATAGTAAACAGAATAGTTTATAACCATTGTCGGATAACCTTTTTAAACAAAAAGTCAAATGTACAAACCTTACTATGTGTATATTTAAGGGTGATCACAGATGGGTCGGAAACGGTTTCGGGAGTAATCCGTTGAAGCCGCTTGTATCTGAGTAAAAAAATGTTTGCCCTCCTAGATAACTTAAATGAGGAAAACTACTTCCATTCACCCGTTTCAGACATAGTTGAGCTACAATCAAATGAAAAAATAAATTAAAATAATAAGTGTAATAATTAATCACAGTCACAAATTTCGCGTACATGAAATTTTTTTTCTCTCTCTTCACTTAAAATGTGATTAAAATCATTTCTTATTTTTCTTATTTTTTTTTATTTCTTAATGAATCTCTTTTCCAAACGTGTATACGTTAACGATAAAAAAAAGAATATGGATCCTCTCATGTTCAATTTAAACATGAGAGGGTAAAGTTGAGTTTGTGTGAGTAAAGAAATAAATAAATAATGTATTGTGGGGCCTCAATTTTATAAACTGATAAACTTTTTACTCACACAAACTCAACTTTACCCTCTCATGTTCAAATTAAACATGAGAGGATGCCTATCCTAAAAAAGAATCATACGTAAAAAAAATAATCAAAAGTGCGCATATCATTGCATTTTATTTAGAATTTCGCATCATGATGGCTCATGCAAAGCCAACCTGTATTACGTTCATATTAGGTCGCATACGTGCACAACGCTTGCAACAGTCACAATTGTTGCATTAGGTATCATAACGTGGCTTAGGCATTATGTGGATGTGGCTCAGCATTATGCCGCGTTACGACACTGCCCACCTCGCGTTGCAACGCCGTTGGTCTCGGCGTTAAGCCACCAACGTGCATTGAAACGTAAAAATTCTTTTTTTCTTTTTCGATTTAAATGAGTTGTGTTTGTGTGTGTGTGTATAGGGTGTGTGTGTTTATAGTGTGTGTATTGTGTGTTTTACTCTGTGTGTAGTGTGTGTGTATGAGGATGGAGACGAGTGAGTTTCAAAAGTCAAAAGGTTGGTGTTTAACAAAATAGTTTTTGTATTATTTTTTGTTTTTTTATTTTGGTTTGTATTTAATTTAATGGATACAAAATTAATTTTTGTTCAAAAATGAAAAAAGATAATAAAAAAGTGAGTTACCAAAAGAAAGTGTTATGAGATGTTACAAGTGAAGGGGTATTTTAATGTGTTGATGCTAAATATAAAAATGCTGAAGTGACATTTAGATGACAATAATTTTTTGTGCTAAAGATGTTATGATACATGACTTTCAAATATACGCAAATTATATATTTATATTTTTATGGTGATGACGCATCACATGATGCAATTGTATCCATTTAGTGGCAATTATTTAAAGTTTTGAGCTTATTGATACTATATTTAATTGTTTATCTCTCTTTGTATCGTTTTATCTTATTATCTTTTATATAATATAAGAACTCAATTTTAGTGAAATCGGAATATATTATTGTGTAATGAGAGGGCTCGGTTTCGTAGTGAAGTCTTCTCATTGGTTGATTGGTCTTTTGTGAGAAAAAATCGGGGCTTTTTATTTTTTGGCTACAAACATAGACGTGTCAAAAACGAGAAGAAAAAAAGGTCGTGTGCTTGGGCTAGGGCGGTTTTTGAGACTTTGATGACGAGAGTGTAAATGTGGCACATCAGAATCGCGTTCTAGAAGGCTTCAAAAAAGGTATTTATCCTCTCGATATCGTTTCTAAATTTAAATTGTGTGCATATCTATTGGGGAGAAAAACCTAATCCGGTGGCCTATATATACGCCCACCCCAATGGATCCTCATCCTTCATTAGTATTCGGTTCTAACCTTTTATGCGTTTCTTTTCTTCTCGTATGCAAACCATATTGGTGCATCATCAGCAACAAAATTGTATCTTCATGAACTAGAATGCTGAGATCATACCGGGTACGATTTAGTAATTGATGCTGATACTGATTGTTATTTATGCTGGGGTTTTTTAGCAATGTTTGTGTATGTTTTTAACGTGCAGGGTACAATATATGAGGTAATTGTGTCACGATCACATGGACGTTTTTATTTACCCTAACCAATAGTACGAATTACATGCTGATGTTGATTGTATCAATGTATCTACAGTGTCCATGGAGAGCAAACTGACGTTGATGGTTTATTCAAAATTAGGGTTTTAAAACTCAGAGATTGCAAAATTTTTGCCAAACATGTCACGACCCGATTTGGATAACTGATGCGGAGTTTTGCAAAACCAAAAAAGTTTTTACAATCCCCTAGGCAGAGTACCAAATCGTTGCAGTGTAGTATATGCAAGACTCGGGGGTTGTTATCGTTCTCTATGGGAATAGTTTGGGTAGGCTCGAATCGAATATCACTAAGGTCTAAGGGTTGAAAGAAGATTATTTTTGTATTTTTATACTTTTAAGAAAGCAAGTAAAATCTCGGGTTTGAAGGGAGTTTGTTTTAAACTAATTATCTACTAAACTACTTCTAAACTAATCTAACTATGTGGAAACTTATATAGGTAAACAAACGTGCTCACTTAATCATGCACTACTCTTTAGTTTGCTCTTCCTAATCCTATTGCCCGTCACCCTTAAGGTGTAATGTGTAAGTATTTCCTAATTCATGAACGAATTGCATGAACCCTCCGTCTATGTAATATTATGTTAAGGCAACGCACAAGTAAGGTAGTATGAAGACTATTACGAGGCCCCTAAGAGTACATTAATATTCCAATGGTATGGAGGTTTTACCCTCCTAGGCAAGGTCTCATGTTCGAGTCTTGTCTAGGGCGATAGGGGTTTCCTCCCGCGTGTGTAAAGGGAAGGGTGCCATTGCCTTCTGGGCTGGACCCAACCTGGTTGTGTGGGCTCGCTACGCATTCTGGGCTAGGGGCCATGTAGCCACAAATTGCCGTTCCAAAAAAAAACAAAGCACACTTAATTTCTAAGCAGAAAACCCAGAATTTAAATACCTGTAAGTTAGGTTCCTGGCAAAATATAAAGGACCTAAAATCTGAAAGATTGAAGGGATTAAAAGAACTTCACTTCAATTAAACATGGAGTATTGGTGGATATAATAGGGTTTGAGAACCCTAAAATAGTATAAAGATGTTTTAAAAATCGTTTCTAAACATTCTCTGAATTCCCTTAATTTAACTGAAAAATAGGGTTGTCTATATAGGAAAATCAATGCGGACAACGTTCGCTTGTTAATTGTGACGCCGTAGCCCCGCCGAATCTTCTAGGGCTTCTTTTAAGTCGGCTACTTCTGACGCAGTCGCCAAAGTTCCTGACGTCGTCGCCTGAGCCTTCTGATGCCGTTGCAAGGAATTGCAACGCCATCTTCACAGTTTGTATGCCATTTTGATATCCAATTTCGTGTAGGGTTGAATTCTTTTTTGTTTCTTCCCAAATGGGGTCCCAAGTCATGTGTATCCCCTCCAAATGCCATCAAAGTGCTAAAAACACAAAAAGAAACGATTAAGCATGAATTTTTGGCATATTTGCATGATTTAGGGTATGATTCCAAAAAAGTGTATAACATGAAACCTCATCAAATACCCCTACACTTGGGATTTGCTTGTCCTCAAGCAAATGAGGTTTTCTACCTAGTTAATAGCAATATCGAGGGCATTTAACTTATTCAATAAAGATAATTCATGACACAACCAACTAGACCTCGTAATTAAAAGCACGAAAATAATATACTAGCACCTCACATAAGTGTTTGGATTCTCTATTTCTCTCAGGTGTATAATAAATTATAACAATATGGGAAACAAGAAAATAACACTCATTACCTGTCATAGCATATAAATTACCACAAGCTTAATAAAAGATCCAACATCCACCACATTGGCGTAAGCACCTAGGAAATTCTATCAAAGAGGTCTTCAAAGGGTTGTGATGTATAGGTGTAGGGTAAAGGAAAACACGGTTGGGGGATATTTAGGGGAATTTACTGGTGGCGACTCAATCATTCACAAGCATACATGTAAAAGGCATTGCTAAGACAAGACTCGACCACACTAAGACAAAGATATACAAACTCTACATCAAACTCTTTCCTTTTCTTTTCTCGACACTATTCTGAACATAAACATAAACATAAGCAAAATGACAGCCCGTATATTTTTTCCTTCTTTTTTCTATTTTTTCGATTTTCTTTTTCTCTTTTTTTTCTTTTCACATTTTTCTATTTTTTTGGTACACTTTTGCCCTGCCATCTGCTGAAATATAAATAATAAATGACTTGGGGTTTATAAACACACCCCTACAACTGAGTTTTTAATACTCAATACATAAACTAACTAATGGCTCGAATTAGGAGGATCAATAAACATGGAGTACAATAAGCTCGTATGGGAGTAATAATTTAATTTCTTCCCCATTTCTCCATAAAATAAAAAACTACTATGAGTCCCAATCGTCCCAAAACTGTATACACTAATAAGAGACTCGACTTAGCAACCATGTACTCAAACAAACAATTAACTAGGGTTTACAAATGTGATAACAATAATGTACTAAAAATGAGTACATCCAAGGAAGGCTAAGGCGATTTGGGTGTAACATTTTGGTGGGGTGTAAACAATGCTCTTCATTAATAATCTAAAATCCACCGAAAAATTACGAGAACCGTGAAAAGGATACGCTCGGAGGGGTATACTAGGTTTACCTTGCACTAAAAAATGTGCGAAGCAAGGGTGTGGGGATAGTTATATGATCAAGGTGACCATAATAACATATACAAGTTTAAAACAGGGGTTTATCCTAGTGCCTCTTATCATTTATCAAGTCTTAATCACACGAATGCGACCTCACTAGCGTTCTCGGGATGCATCACTAAAACAAGTTCTAGAATTTAATAGGTACACTCTCATATAATTTTAACCAATACCAATGCTCTAGAAAAAGCGACAAAACCACACATGCTCGATCAAATCCATGAACGAGCACATGCGATTGCTCATTCCTTAACTCGAGCAACCTAAAGGTTAAAATTATCTAAGCACCAAAGATGGGTGCTTAATTCCTAAATATCTAAAGGAGAACCTCACATTTTTGGGGTGACATTTTTTTTGAGTGGTAGGGTTTTTGTGCTAGTCATATAACTCCTATCCAATGAGATGCTATTAATACTAAGTTTTCGTCAGTATGAGCCATAAAAATAAATAAATTTGGGTCAAAATTACCTTCTACGCTACGTTTCAGTATATTACTCATCTTTTTAAAGACAAAGCAAATGCAATTGAAAATAGTTTCTAACGCTTTATTCCCCCTACACTTATTTTGAACATTGTCCCTAATGTTCTACAAGATAGGATGAATGTACTAATGTAATCGTGGCTTTCTGCAAGGATTAGAAAAAACTACAAATTATGGAAATTACACAAAAATAAATTTTCAAAAATTCAAAAAATAGGTATTTTACTGTAGCTGGAGACGTGACACCGTCAGGAAAAATCACGACGCTGTCTCCAGGCTCTGTAAAAAACTTTTTTTTTGTTTGTTTCTTGGAAAAATTTCTGCGCCCATATCCTATTAGTTGTTTCCTGGAAAAACTTTATGCATAGGCCACAAAAAAGATTAGTACAATCATATGACTCAAAATAAACACACAAGACACATAAGACGCAGATTAATCTAAACTATTTATTTTATATGTTTGAAATGGTTCTATAAACCGGTTATGTTCCCTTACACTTATTTGATGCAAAATACCTTTGATTGTAATTAAGACGAAGTTAAAGACACAAAAAAGCATGATTACATATAATTAAAACATATAAAAATAAACAATAAATAATAAAACACACGACACACCTAAAATGCATAAAAATAAAAGATTGGGTTGCCTTCCAATAAGCGCTTTTCTTTATTTAACGAGTCTTGTAGCTAGATTCGGAGTCACATTCCTATGAATTTTGAAAATGCTCCAAGTCGATGATCTTGCTTGGATTCTCTTTCTCGGACAATTTCCTAGTGGTGGGAATTGATTGAAAGGTCTTATTGAATTTCTCTCCGTCGGGGTCAAACAATTCCATCTCATTCTTTTGGTGGCCTATTCTAATCTATTCTCTTTTCTACCAACTCTTCCGACTCCGACATGTTTATTTTAAGATTTATAGGTATAGCTCCTAAGAATTCTACCATTTTTCTAAACACTAAGACATCCTTAAAGGGGTTAAGTTTGGCATCTCTAGCAATTTCCCATTCCCCAGGTAAATGGTAATCCATGAAGTCTTTCTTAGCATAATAAGGAGGTCGTGGTTCATAAGACTCTTGTTTTCCTAGGGTAGTCCAATAGGGTACTTCCTCATCACCTAGGTCAATTTCTGTAACTCTAAATATTGACCTAGTAATTCCTTCTCCTACCTCTATCTTGGCTTTCCTACAATCTATTATGAAGCTAGCGGTTGCTAAAATTCCTCTTCCTACAAGTAAAGGAGTCGCGGGGTCTTTTTCCATATCTATAACATAGAAGTCATCTAGAAGTTTTAACTTTCCTATGTGAACTTCTTCTTTTTTGATAATTCCTACGGGATAAGACTTAGTACCATCTACTAACCCAAAAACATGATCGGTCTCTTCTAATAATCCAATTTTAAGCTTTTTGAAGAGATATAATGGGATTAATTCACACACGATCTTAAATTGGCTAAGGTATCAAAAGGCTTGGAGTCTCCTAGTCTACAAGGCAAGGTGCACAATCCAGGATCCTTCATTTTCTTAGGCATTTTGCCTTTAATGAATGCGGCCCCATTTTTACCTTACCTAAACTCTCTACATATTTATCAAGAATCGCGTTGTATATTAGAGCTCGAACTAGAACTTCAAGAACCGGTAAGTGAAGATGCAAATCCTTAAATTCATCTTCTAAAAGTTTGTTTAGGTTCTTTTGGTTTTGGTGTTCCAATTTCATTGACTGTTAGTGTTTTAACTTTTGGTTTGTCTTTTTGAAAATCATTTGTTTGCTTGAAATATGTTTTAATAGCATTGATCTAATTGAGGGGACGAGATGAGCTTTAGGGGTCTTCCATCGGGTAAGAATGAGCAGACGAAACCAAAGAATGTGTCAATTTTATTTGTCATCTTGCTTTGTTTTTGTTTGAAATCGGCTTCAAACGTAGACAATCTAGCGTCTTAAGATGCCATATAATTAGAAACAAATCCTTCAAGATTTGATTGATTGTTAAAACTTTGAGGATTGTTGTTGAAGGGGCGATTTGGGAATAAACCGTTGGATTAAAAACGATTAGGTGGGTTTGCAAAATTGTTTAAAGAATTTTGAAGTTGCCTCCACCTAAGGTTTGGGTGACTTTTCCATGAAGGATTGTCACCAAAATTTGTTTGCTTAGGTTTGAAAGTGAACCACTTGCCTCCCACTTTATCGGTACGCGAGGATGCATAATCAACAAAAGCTTGCTCGGGATTTTCCATGCAATATTAAGTGTCGTGAGGACCACTACAAATCTCACATGAAGAAGTTCAAGCATTGGACTTGATTTTCAAGCTCAATGAGACGACGGTTGGATGTACTCGGGACATCTTGAGGCAAAGAGATTACCTTGACCGGTTTAGCGAAGTCTCCCAGGTCATTCCAACTTTCGTTTTCATAGAGGGCGAGGTCCTCTATAAGTGCCCAAGATTCTTTGGTGTTTTTGTCATGTAGCTTGCCACCAGCCGATTAATCGATGGTTCGCCCTGTGGCGAGATTGACATGGTAAAAAAGATTTGGACTTGAAGCCAAAGATCGATGCCATGATAAGGGACTTTTTGAAGTATGTCCTTGAAACGATTTCATGCTTTGAAAAGAGATTCACCTTGATGTTGTTGGAACATCAAGATGTCATTACGGAGTTTAGTAGTCCTTCTCAGTGGAAAGAATTAAGCAAGGAAACGAGTAGTGAGATCCTCCCAAGTGGAGATGGATCCCGCGGGAAGACGTTCAAGCCAATTGCTAGCTTGATCGCGAAGGGAACATTAAAATAAACACAGTCGCATCCTTTCCCTATTTGCAACATCAAGGTCAAGAGAATCTACAATTTTAAGAAAATCCTTAAGATGTTAATTTGGATCCTCAGACCGAAGTCCGTGGAATGAACATCCGTTTTGAACCAACCGGATGGTGTCGAATCGGAGATGCACCACATTGTTCCCATCGGGGAGCTCAAATGTGTTTTGATAGCCCTCGTGGCTAGGTCAAGAATAATCTCCTAAAGTACGAATAGGATTTTCATCTCCCAGGGTGGTTAACGAAAAAGAAGGTTTACAAAACGAAGGGAACAAAGAAAAGATAGACTACAAGAAAGATAATTAAAAGAAAAAGAAAAATCTCACTTGATAGGAATCTTGTGAGTAGACCTAAGCTAAATTGAAGTTGAAATCTAGACTATTCCTCGGCAACGGAGCCAAAAACTTGATACGGAGTTTTGCAAAACCAAAAAAGTTTTACAAGCCCCTAGGTAGAGTACCTAATCGTTGTAGTGTAGTATAGGCAAGACTCGGGGGTTGTTATCGTTCTCTATGGGAATACTTTGGATAGGCTCGAATCGAATGTCACTAAGGTCTAAGGGTCGAGAGAAGATTATTTTTGTAATTTTATATTTTTATGAAAGCAAGTAAAATCTCTGGTTTAAAGGGGGTTTGTTTTAAACTAATTATCTACTAAACTACTTCTAAACTAATCTAACCATGCAGAAACTCGTATAGGTAACCAAACGTGCTAACTTAATCATGCACTACTCCTTAGTTTGCTCTTCCTAATCCTATTTCCCGTCACCCTTGCGGTGTAATGTGTAAGTATTTCCTAATTTATGAACGAATTGCACGAACATACCGTCTATGTAATATTCCTTTAAGGCAACACACAAGTTAGGTAGTATGAAGACTATTACAAGGCCCCTAAGAGTACATTAGATGCATTCAAATACTTAAAAGGTGATCAACCATATTAGGGCACGGTAGTATAAAAACTATTGTGATGGTATCCTTTATACAGAATTACGTTTCCGAAGACGTCTTCGTAAACAATTAAGAAGCTAGTTTTCTAGAATCTTAGAGACTAACGTGCACACACCACAAGAAGCAATGTAAAAGGGAATTACAACCAAGTTTCATGCAATCATTTAAGCAAAACAGTAATAAATTAGCTAACATGTTATTAGAAAGCGGTAAGAAAAACTTTAACTAAACAATACATAGACATATAGAAAGGTTAAAGGGATAAAAGAACTTCACTTTAATTAAACATGGAGTAATGGTGGATACAATAGAGTTTGATAACCCTCAAATTGACCTAAAGACTGATAAAAATCGTTCCTTAAATATTCCTCACTAATTCTACACTTTAAACTGAAAACTAGGGTTTGTGTATATAGGAAATCAATCGCGACGGCGTCGCTTGTTAATTGCTACGTTGTTGCCTCGTCGAATCTTCTAGGGCTTCTTTTAAGTCGGCTAATTCTAAGGCCGTCGCCAAAGATCCTGACGCCATCGCTTGAGCCTTCTGATGCCGTTGCAAGGAATTACGACGCCATCTTCACAGTTTGTATGCCCTTTTGATATCCAATTTCGTGAATGGCTGAATTCTTGTATGTTTCTTCCAAATTGAGTCCAAGTCACGTGTATTCCCTTCGAATGTCATCCAAGTGCTAAAAACACAAAAAGAAATGATTATGCACGTATTTTGGGCATATTTGCATGATTTAGGGGGTTAAATGACCTCGAAAAAGTGTATAAAATGACACCTGATCAATAATAAAGAAGAGTTGTCGAATGTATTGATACACAAATAATTCAATTTCAATATGTATATAACCAAATTGTTTCTTCATATTTATAAAACGTATTGACATCTGATGTATAGTCACTTTTTGATTGCATTATTAAAGAATTAAAATTTCAATCATTAAGAGGTTTATGGGGAAACTAGAAGGGGGGTTGAATAGTTTTACTGTTTTAAAATTAAAAATTAGATTGTCTACTTATGTGAATTCAATAGATATACATGTATGTATATAATAGCGATGTAATAAATAAATAAGTAAATGCGGAATGTAAATAAATAAAGATTAGAAAGATCAACCAAAGACACGATGATTTATAGTGGTTCGGCTGCGAAGCTCCTCTTCGCCCTACTCTACTCCTCGAGTAACCAAATCAAGAGTTTTCTTCACTATGTCAACAAAGATCCGTTTAGGCGGAGAAAACCGTATATGTCACTTACACTTTTTCCGGTACTAAGCTAAATACCGAGTTCTACTTCGAGATAGAACCAATCTAACACACTATGTATTTTAAAGTCTAAAATACTAACCTATCATACACATATGATAACACAAGACAAATAGATAAAGGTGGATAAATATCACAAGTGTGATGACTCAACTAAAATAATAACACTTGAAGCTTAAAGTCTTCTTTGTGTTCTTCACTAAAGAGTGGAATGATTAGATCACTTGTAATGGATTACATAACAAGTATAATGATCAAATAATGTATGAGAGAAAATAAATATGCAATAGAAAAGTTGGAAAAGGGTGAAACAAATAAAAACATTTGATTCATATTAATAGGGAAATTTGAAATTCAAATTATGCCCCAAGTTTCCAGCTACACAGATCCACCATAGCCTAGATCCGTCTTTGATTATGGTGGATCCGTGTGTAGCAACTAGCTGTTATTTTATTTTTAGTGATTAACCCCAAATCTTTACAAAATATTGTTATTTTACTTAATAATCATATTTATGAGATTCTTCTAGAAGAATATATTTCTTAACATGAAAATGAAAAGATTTTTTAGATTTGGAAAGATTTAAAAAGATTGTTTTCATTTATGGTTAATCATATTTTGTCTTATTGATTAATATAACTAGTTTATAATTAATAATGTGTTTACTTGAAATCATTTGATTAGTAATGGTTTATGCAAATGATTAAATTTGTATGCAAGACAAAATGTTTTTCTTTGATAATTAACTATGCTTTATAATGTCATATTCATACCTTAAGCGATTTATCGTTGGCAAGTAAACTTACGACTAAATAACTTGTTTACGTAAACTTTTATGTAGTATGACATTATATTTGTTATTATCAAAACTCAAAGATCATTAAATATAAATATCGTTTTTACGCGAATATTTGTATTAACAATCTCCCCCTTTTTGATGATGACAAATATAAACTCATTGTGATTAAAAGTGTACTAAAATAAGTTTTTAGTAGTTGATTTTACATATCTTCTCCCCCTTTTGTCGAAACAAAAATTGTTGTGGAGGCGCAGTCGCAAAACGTATTTGACAAATGCAACATATAGGCGTGACAATTGCAAAGTAAAAAATAAGACGTTTTTGCAAATGCTCCCCCGCGGTGTATACTCCCCCTTGTTTGGAGTACCAAGGAATAAAGTTATGGAGGCGTGCTACGAAACAAAGTTAGTAGACAAGAAAATATATATATAGCAACAACACACACATATATATAAACAAAACTGTAACCCTTGCCCTTTTGTGAGATTTGAATATTCTAATTTAGTCTTTTGACTATTTGACTTTTATCAGTTTCGTTAGAACAAGTACCGTGTTGACGGTGGTGAATGAATGTGATTGTGGTTATTTTATGAGTATGATGCTTGTGTTAATCCTTTTTAGATGATTTTATATGTGTTGATCGTGTTCTGGGAGGTTTGTCCCGTGTATAGCTTGAAATGTCGAAAATGAGTCCCGACACGTCCGTTAATGTTCAAAATAAGTTTTAGGAAGTTTAACTTAGAAATATGTCATGTAAATACTCTAAGTTATAGGAAAAGTATTTTTAAAGTGAAATAAATACTAAGTAACTTCGGGAAATATTTTAAAGACGCGGTTTTTGAGTTTTAAGTAAACCCGACACAAAAAGGAGCACCCCGAGACCCTCTTTGGATCCTATCCGGATTCGAGACAAGCAAGGGGGCAAGAAGACAAATTTTTAGGGAACTTGTCTAACCCATGGTACATATGTTCTTGTCTTGGTGTAGAACACACACTTTTCATGATTTCAAAAAAAAAACACACACTTTGTTTCTTTCTCTCTTTGCTCGTCCGACCTAAAACAAACACGCACACACTAAATTTTTTTGAAACTTGATCAAAAACATGAGAGTTTGAGTACTTCCGGGTTGATTCTAGTGTTCGGGTTATTGTTTAAACTATGTTTGGGTAGTCGGTTTGCATTCGTTCTCCCTTTTCAAAACCGTCTTTGTAAGTTTTCGAAATCTTGATTTAACTTGTACTTTTGAGTGTTAAATGATGCATAAAAACTAGTTGTATGGTGCGTTTGTTAAAAATCGAACACGAAAATTTTACGAATGAATATTAAGGGTTGCGTTTGGTTTGAACAAAAATAAAAAGGAGTACGGTTTTTGTAGTTTTATTGTCATGATTGTGATGATTGAAAAATATTTATTTGCTATTTAGCTTATTTTGTATAGTAGCTTATTTGGCTTATTATTAAGCATTTTTGGACTTATTTTGGCTTATTAGCCCTCGGCAAAAAAAGGAAATATAAGAAGGGTATTTTTTGTTATTTACCTCATATGTCGTATATTTGTGAACTATTTTTATAGCTTATGGTGATAACCAAATGTACTACGTAGCTTATTAGCTTATTTAAAAGCTTATTATGTATTTTGTGAAGCTTATGAGCTCACGGCCCAAATAAGCCCAATAAGCCGTGGCTTATTGTGGACTTATTGTGGTTCGGATTATTTTGCTAGCTATTGTTTTGGGCTTATTTTTTTACTAATGGGCCTTAGTTGTGGGCTTAAATCGTATTATATATCTACGGATACTTTAATGGGACGCTATTGGGCCTTAAGGCCCAATAAGCATAAACTAGTTGTTTTAAGGGTTTTGGCGGACTTTTAGAAAGTGAAACATACTTATGTAATGATGTTGAAAGCCGTTTTGGGAAATACGCTTTGGTAAATATTGCGGGATATGGAATTTGGCATTTTCTCGGAAAGTGGTAAATTGTGGAAAATGTTAGAAATTAAGGTTTAAAACCTTGGAAAACATTGTATAAACGAACGGGTCATGTCAAAATTTCGTAAAAAGTCTACACTTAGAATTTTTACTCAAAACGTGATTTTACGATAAAATAATAAAATATTATTATTTTAATATGTCGACTAAAAGATGAAAAACATATTTTTACGAAACCTTCCTAAATTGTTTAGCATAAATAAACGTTTCATTTCTTATAATTTAAATGAGGAATTAATGGTAACTAAGAGTGCCGAATGGATTTACCGAAGTATATTTTGAATGACTATTATTTAGTATCTTATGTTACTTATCTCTTTTACGTAAATAATATGAGTGTATTATGCTAAAGTATGAATTGAAGTGTGTTATTTTGATCTAAGTCGTCAACCATCACACCGCTGAAAATGTTAAGGATGACCGTACAACGCGCATCTGACCTCTATGCATCAAACCCGAAAACTGTTTTGGTAATAAAAGTCTAAGTGGAACATTAATTGGACTAGGTCGTGTTCAGACGTCGTTGCATTTGCTTGTGTGATATTGAGTTTGCTGCTAGACACCTTTGCTTTAGGTGAGATCTCGTAGCCCCATTTTTAAATCTTTTCTGTTGGGGAAAAATGATACTCAAATATGTTTTGAACTGATTTTCTGAACTGCACGAAATGTGGTTTTGTTTTTGGGACAATGTTATGTGCTTATGACTGCTATGTAAATATTATGTGGTTTGATTGTACTTGCATGCATCGAGGTGCATGGCAATGTATGTGTTTAGCATGGATTTGCTATGTTTGTAATGGTCTTGCCCGAACTAAATGCTCTAGCTGGTAGGCTTTAGGTGCTGGTGACCTCAGAGTTGTGACTCCAAGAGCATGGCTATATGCTGTTGTGATGATTAGCACAGGGATGCTATGTCATGGTGTATGATTAGCAGGGATGCTAAGTCATGGAATTAAAATATTTTGCATATATTCACAGTCATATTGCACAATTGTCTAATTGTTTAAAATATTGGCATAGCGACTGGGTTTTCTTCAAACCTACAAGCTCACCAACATTTTTATTGACCTTTTCGAGTATCATTTTCAGGTGAAGTTAATGATCAGTAAGGTTGTGATGCGAGCTAGCAGACTTTAAGAGTATCCTGTATGGATCATGTATTGAGAGGTCTTGCATTTGGTGTTTGTTTTGACTTAGTACTTTGAGGTTTTGGTTCAAGACTAGTATGGACCCCTGCGTGGGCTTGTGGTTGTAATAATTGGCGACTATTTGATGTGTTCTTGTTGGGACTTCACTCAAGTCTGTACTTGAGGTCGAAGATCATCATGACACTTTTCATTAATGCATTTTTTATTTCTCTATTTTGTATCTTGTGTTATGATTGATCATTATTATGTTAGGATTATGGAAAAGACTCGGTCACCCCCGTGTATTGTTTAGTATAGCAAAGCTCGTAGTTAGAAAGTAAGCGTATGACTAGTAGTATTGGGCTGGGCCTTTAGCCCACTTGTAAGCCCATACTCAAGCCTATTGGGCATAAACCTATGTAATATAAACCCTGTCCTAGTCCTGGGAGTGGTTGGTTGTTCAATATATCATATTAATTTGTCTTGCACTTTATCTCTCTAAGAATTATTACTTTCTCTCTCTAAGATTAAGTAGCCAACCCATTTTCTCTTGCTTAGGTTTATGATATCATGTTATTACTACATTTGGAATCAGAGCACATGGGAGATTAGCTAGATTGTGTGTGTGCGTTTCCTTGGTTAGTTTAGTCAAAGTTTGGTTTTTGAAGGTTTATGTCTTATTCTTGACACTATTTGATTTCAGGTATGTAATTTTTGGGTTAAAGTTAGTGTTGTTATAGTTGTTATAACCTTCTAGGACCAAAGTTGTGCAAAAAGAACCAAGTGAAAAACGTTCAAATAGGGTGAGTTTTAGTGATTAAAATTATCATTTGTCGTTTTTGTTATTATTTTAAGTGTAATGTGTTTTTGGTTCGCTTATTGTAGTGTGTAGGTGAAAAAAGTTCGTATTTTTCTTCGTCTGGTTTTGACTTCTGAGACATTCTTGTTTGCGTTTTGGTTGAAGAAAGTCATTGCGTTTTGTGTTTTGTATAGTACTATTGTTACTGCATTTTCGTCTTATTAGAGGTTGCATTTGATCATTGCGTTTGACTTGAGGTTGCGTTTTGGTGATTGGTTTTGACTTCACGGATGTGTTTGCGTTTTGAAGACTTCGTTGCGTTTTGACTAGGGGATACTCTGCCCAATTTTTTAATTGGTTGCGTTTTGATCAAGTCTCAAGACTCCATTGCGTTTTGATCAAGTCTCAAGATTTTGTTGCGTTTTGATCAAATCTCAAGTTTCTTCATTGCGTTTTGACAACACCTCACTGCGTTTTGACAAAACTTCATTGCGTTTTGATCAAATCTCAAGTTTCTTCATTGCGTTTTGACAACACCTCACTGCGTTTTGACAAAACTTCATTGCGTTTTGATCAAATCTCAATATTCTTCGTTGCCTTTTGACAAAACTTCACTGCTTTTTGCCTAAGTTTCATTATCAACATTAAGTTAACATTAATTCAACCAAACCAAATCACAATCAAACAACATATCACCTAATCCAACAAACAATCATCACTTTTAACATACAATCACTAATCATTGATCGATCAACTTAATCATATCACAAGTAATCACGATGGCTAATCTTTCAGAGGACATCCAATGTGCCGGTTCCGATACCCGACCACCTATGCTTGATAAGGCTGACTTTGCGTCATGGCAACAACGTATTCGATTATACTGTCGGGGTAAGGACAATGGGGTAAACATCTTAAAGTCAATTGATGAAGGACCATTTCATAAGATGGGGGAAAAGCGATGTAATTGTTGCTGAAGAACTTATAGGTCCAATCAATTTTGGGTCGTCTGAACCGGACCATCGCGTGTATTCGGATCTGTCACAGGAATGAGAACGGGATAGGTACAATTCCAGACATTTGGGAAACAAAACATCTATCTTCCAGGTCTTCCAAAAGATATCTATTCATTATTAATCATTTACACTGATGCAAAGGAATATGGACTAATGTGAAGATGCTTTTGGAAGGTCGGTTTTAACAAAGGAAGACCGTGGAATCACAACTGTTATGAATGACTTTGAGCACTTTCGGTAGTCAAAAGGAGAAAACATCACGACTATTATGTCCGCGTTTTCAAGCTCATTAATGACATGCGGAACATCAAGATGACAATGTCAAAAATACAGTTGAACTCAAAGTTTGTGAATAACATGCTGCCTGAATGGGGTAGATTTGTTACAGCTGTGAAACTTAACAAAGGCTTGAAGGATTCAAACTTTGATCAACTATATGCTTACCTGAAGCAACACGAGGCACATGCCAATGAGAACAAGATGATATTGGAACGTCTTACACAACAGACAGTTGATCTCTTGCCTTGATGTCCAATGTTTCACCTAATCATTATCTTTCAGTCAATCAAAAAAATTCCATGTGACCTACATAGCATCAACACATTTGCTGACACCTCACAATTTGATTTGGGATATTTCTTAACTGTCAACCTAATCGAGAACCTAACCAACACATTGCCTTACTCACCCCAGTATACAAAACCTCTCCTTCTTCAAATAACATATCAATCTGAACTCAACGAACCCAAGGAATAAAGCTCAATACAAGACGGCAGGGTTGTTGTTCAGAATGTTCAGGGTAGACAGAACAGAGTCAGGGTAAGTCATACACGGGGTGCAGGTGTAGTTGGTTATGGGTGAGGAGCACAGAACAGAGTTGGGAATGCTATTCCGGGTCAAGGCTAACCATCTATAACAACACCACCAAACTGCCTAGGCAGGTTAAGTGGTGTACAACTGCACCGGGGAAGGCCACATAGCAAGGAAACTGCATCACCTAAGCGTTATAGACTTGACTACTTCAAAGACAAGATGTTGGCTGATGCAAGCTTAAGAGAATGGGGGTCGGTTACAAATAGATACTCTTGGATGGAAGAAGCAGTTATTGTTCCTAGCTGGTGTACAGGACGATGCTTATTCCTGATGTGGATGAGCAACGGTTTAAGGACTTAGCTCTTATTGGATAATGTGTTTCCAGATGTTGCTATGTGCGTATGATTCTGTTGTTGATGAGGTCCTACAGCACAAACTATATCATGGCTAATCTTATCTTCTGCAGATTCAAGTTTGTGATGAGCCGGTCCGTTCTTTATGATTCAGACGTCTTTCTGAGGTACAGTGACCATGATTCATTTCAAGATGCTTGTTTGTGATCGTATAATACCATTTAATATATCTTAGAACATATCTTAATTCCTTTTATCGGTTCTCTAAAATAATAGAGTTTTAGTTAATTAGTCACATTTATTTAACCAATTAACCACCGGTCCGATTATAATATTTATATCAAATCTTAGTATATTTTTATTGGTTAGAGTTGTATATATCAAACGAACCCTTGTTGATCATCACTAACCAAACGTACCCTAACTGCCGTCACGGCAGCCAAACGCACCCTTGTGTCAATCCTGCTACCCCAAACGCACCCTTATTGTGTAAATAAACCAAACACGCCCTATGTTCTTTTCTACCAAGCCAAATGTCATTTTCTGCCAAACCAAACACCCCCGTTTGGCAAAACTGCCAAACCAAACACACCCTAATGGTGGTTGCCCCCAACCAAACGCCCCCTCGTGGGCTGTTAACCGTCGAAACAAACACCCCCTTGGGCTGCCAACCGCGAAACCAAACACCCCCTTTTGCTATAAACCATACGCACCCCTTTTTCGTGAAAACCCAGTCAACAAACACCCCTTTATGGTGGTGGCTGCCACCCACCGCATCCCATGGTGGTGGCTGCCACCCCCAAACGAACACCCCCTTTTTGCTATAACCCCAACCCGATGCACACACCCCCTATACCCGGCTGTCCCACAGCCAAACCAAACATCCCCCTCTCCTTTTACCCAGCTGTTACCCGTAACCCACGCATCCTAACTGAGTGGCTGACACGAACAAACGCACCCTTGGCTGAGTCAACACCAACCCAACGAACACTCCCCCTGCTGTTATAACCTTAACCCGACACACACCCACCCCCCGGCTGTTTTGACAGTCACAACCGAACGTACCCCATGGCTGCTGCCATTTAAACCCCAACCAAAACGCACCCCTTGTAGTTGTTAATAAAACAACACGCACCCTTTGAGGTGGCTGTGGTGGTGACAGCGGAGATGGTGTGGTGACGATGATGGTATGATGAGGATGATGATGACGAGGTGATGATGATGGTGGAGGTGGTGGTGTTGGCTGCGGTGGGACAACAGCCGGAGAGGAGGGGCGAGTGAGGGAGAGTGACCTAGGGGATTGGGTAGATCCGGTCATGAGGACCATTTTTGGTTTCGATCGGAAAATCCCGCCGGAAAAGTTTTCCGGCGGCGGTGGAGCGGTGGTGGTCGGAATCCGGCGGCGGCGCCGGTGGTGGGCGGTGGCCGGATAAAAGGGGAGGGAGAGAGGATGAAGATGAGTGTGTGTGTGTGTTATTAGTATAAATGAAATAAATATATATAATTTTATATATATATTAAAACTTTAAATCAAAAGTGACAAGTTGAAATAGTCCAGGGTTAGTTTTGTAACTTTTTAGTAAAACTTCGAGATAAAAGCGGTTCGGGACTCATTTGAGCGACTTAACGGAATGATTCAACTTTTGAAAAACTAGCGCCAATTGTATGATAGGAAACATGATGAGATTGAACGGAAAAACCTTCTTATTGAACATGATAATATAATCGCTGATGGTTTGTCTAAAGAAGTGTTTTATGTTGCATCGAATTCTGAGCTTAATGTATCTAGATTTACTGACATGCAAAAAGCTCATAATGTTGTCAAAGCCCGTTGTCTGGAACTTGAAGCAGAGCTTTCTAATTTACGTGATAATATCCATAAGGATAATTATAACGAACTTTTAAACCGGTTTTCCAATCTTGAGGTAAATCACCTGAACTTACAATTAAAGTATCAAAACCTTAAAGATAGTTTTCAGAATAAACCGTCCTCATCCGTGAATGATACTCCTGATTTTAACTCCGTTTTTGTAATCGGTCAAATGAAAGCTTCACTTCAAGGAAAAGACAACGTCATCCAAAAGCTGAAAATGCAAATATCTCAACTTAAGGAGACCCGTAGTGAACTAGACCGAACACTTGACTTTAGGGCCCGAGACTTTCAGATCTCACAATTAACTGAAAAGGTTAATGGTCTTCAAGAACAAAATGAACTTTTTAGGGCAGAAAATGCAAAGATTAAGCAGCACTACAAGGAACTGTATGATTCAATCAAGATTACGCGTGCTAAGCATACAGAACAGATAACTGCCCTTAAAAATGAAAATGAGAGTCTAACAGTCCAACTACAGAATACGGTCTCATGTGTCACTACAAATCAGGTTAAACCAAACGTACTTGCACCAGGAAAGTATGCTATAGATGTTGAACCTATTCCCCCTCGCAATAGGAACAATAGGGAAGTTCATCTAGTTTATCTCAGGCATCTTAAGGAAAGTGTAGATACACTTCGCGAAATAGTGGAAGAAGCCAAAGTTGAAAGACCTTTAGATAGATCACTCGCATTTGCTTGCCGTTACACTAAGCATTCTCAGGAACTATTAGAATATGTGTTTGGCACCTGTCCAAAGGTCTTCAATCAACAAGATAAGAAGCATGCACACACCCCTAGGAAAAAGCAAGTTACCTTTGAGGACCAAATTGCAACATCAAGTAGTAATACACACAAACATGTAGAGCCAATGCACACTCAGAAGTCTAATGTCCCTGTGCCTCCTTCTACAGGAGTAAACAGTTGCACTGATGCTAGCGGATCTCAGCCTAGGAGCATACTCAAGAAACATAGGATCCCGCCAGCTAAAAGTGACAGCTTGAAGAAAGTAGAAGACCACCTTAGGACAATTAGATCCAGTCTGAAAACCACGAATCGTGTTGATTCTAGTATTAGCTCTAAGCGTACTATAATTAATTCGAATTCTCATTCTGTGTGCCAAACATGTAACAAATGTTTATTTTCAGCTAATCATGATATGTGTGTGGTTACTTATTTGCACTCTGTGAATGCATCCCCCAATGTTAAAAAAGATGTGCGTCATGATAGGCAAGTTTGGAAACCTAAGCAAGTTACACAAGTGTGGAAACCTAAACATATCAAACAAATTTGGAAACCAACTGGCAAAACACTTAACAATGTTGGTTATCAATGGAGACCCACAGGAAGAACATTCACCCTAAGTGCTCAGTGCCCTTTAACTAGGTTCACTAAACTTACAGGAATGTCAGCCATTGCTTGTGCTAACCAATCGGAACCCAACCAACATTGGGGATCCAATTTTCCAAACTCTCCATCTTCGTCTGTTTTCAAATGCAGGTCGTACAAATCGTCCTTTGGTATTTGGACTCAGGCTGCTCAAAACATATGACGGGGGATCGCTCAAGGCTCATGAATTTCGTGAAAAAGTTTATCGGGACAGTTAGATTCGGGAATGATCACTTTGGTGCTATTATGGGTTATGGAGATTATGTCATTGGTAATAGTGTAATCTCCAGGGTATACTACGTGGAAGGACTGGGGCATAATTTGTTTTCTGTCGGTCAATTTTGTGATTCGGCCACAACGCACGGAAGGTCCAGCTATTACGCAATCAAAAACCGCTCTACGCTAAGAAAAATAAATTAAAACTTTTAAAAAAAATATTTAACGCCCCGCAGCAACGCGCGGGCAATTATGCTTGTTTTAAAAAAGGTTGTCTCATGTTTGAAGACCGTGTGCCATAACAAAAATATAAGCACCTTGAAGTGCGTCATATAAGCAAGTATGGAACCAACAGCCAGTTACACAATGTGGAAAACCTAAACATAACAAACAAATTTGAAACAACAGGCAAAACACATAACAAAGTTGGTTATCAATGAGAGACCCCACATGAAAAAAAAAAGAATCATTCACCCTAAGTATCATGCCCTTTAACTAGGCTCACTAAACTACAGGAATGTCAACCCATGCTATGCCAAACCAATCGGAACCCAACCAACATTGGATCCCAATTTTCCAAACTCTTCCATCTTCGTTGGTTTCAATGCAAGTCGTACAAATCGTTCCTTTGTATTTGGACTCAGGCTGTTCAAAACATATGACGAGGAATCGCTCAAGGCTCATGAATTTTGTAAAAAAGTTCATCGGGACAGTTAGATTCGGGAATGATCATTTTGGTGCAATTATGGGTTATGGAGATTTATGTCTCTTGGTGAAGAGTGTAATCTCTAAGGTATACACGTAGGAAGGACTTGGGCATAATTTATGATTTTCTGTCGGTCAAATTTATGATTCGGAGTTGGAAGTTGCCTTCAAAAGCATTCGGTTATGTTTCGTGATACATATGGTTTGAATACTTTAAAGGTTCCCCGATGTTCTAATTTATACACTATTTTATAGTGAAAAAATGAGAAGTCCTCCCCCATTTCTGTATCCAAAGCCCTCCAAAGCACAAAATCATGGTTATGGCATTGGCGATTAAACCACTTGAACTTCGGTACCATCAATGATCTTGCAAGAAAATACCTTGTCAGAGGCTTACCTAGATTGAAGTTTGAAAAAGATCATCTTTGTTCTGCATGTCAATTAGGAAAGAGCAAAAAGCATACACACAAACCCAAAACTGAAAACACCAATTTGGAAGTTCTAAACACCCTTCCAATTGGATTTAAGTGGACCGATGCGTTGTGCCAAACTATTAATGGGGAAGACATACCTCTTATGGTATCGTCCCCCCCCCCCCCGGGGGCAAGGGGGGCCCCCCCGATGATACCTCGGTTTACGTGGGTCTATCTTTTAGATCAAAGGATTAAACCCAACGGTTGTCCATTAAGTTTCGGGGGGGGGGAGGGAAGGGGGGGGGAAAGGTACGGTATGGGGGGAATAAATAAATGGTCGGTCTCAACAAAACTGTCAGATTCATCTGCACCGACAATGGAACTGAATTTCTCAACAAGACTCTGTATGATTTTTTTTGTTTTTTTTTTTTTTTTTTTTTTTTTTATAAAAAAAAAAAAATTTTTTAATGAAAGCGTTGGAATCTTTCACCAAAAGGGCAGTGCCAAGACTCCACAGCTGAACGGCGTTTGTCGAAAGACAAACCGAACTCTTTTCGAGGCAGCTCCAGACAATGCTAACTTTTTAAAGGCACCGAAGTTCTTTGGGCTGAAGCAGTGCTACTGCCAGTTACACCAAAACCAGTTCTTATTTCACACACGTCACGACAAAACCCCAATGACTAGTACACAAAAGAAGCAGACTCAAATTTTTCTGGGTCTTTGGTGCTCTTTGTTACCCCCCCCTACAAATGACAGCGAGAATCTTGGAAAACTACAACCAAGGGCTGATATTGGAATTTTCATTGGATATGCACCGAGCAGAAAAGGTTACAGAATCTACAACAAACGAACCCGACAAATCATGGAAACTATTCACGTTCAATTCGATGAGCTGACTGAGCAAATGGCTCCTGTACAATCAGACCAAGACCCGCTCCTAACCGTGTTGATGCCTGACCATCCGAGTTTTAGGGCTCGACCCAATCCCTGCTCCTGCTCTACCATATGTACCTCCCACAAATAAAGAATTGGAGATGTTATTCCAACCTATGTTTGATGAATATTTTAATCCACCGGGTAACCATCAGGATCCTATTCCTAATGTAGTACAAGACCCGGTCATTCCTACAGGTCCATCAGTGTCTATTTCTATTGATCTCGACGCACCATCGGGAAGTCATATATCATCACCATTGGATCATCATTCCTCTTCGGTACATCATGGTGTAGTAGGTGAGCAATATGCAGAAGTTAATCCGTTTGCTGCAGCTGATCTCAAACCATTTGTTAATGTGTTCGCCCGAGATCCAACCTCTGAAGCTTCATCTCTGGGGAATCATATGCCAAACTCAACCATATCCACACATCCTCATGAACATATCCGAAATGACCGACTCTATCCTCTTGATAACAATTATAGAATCCCTCTCGACCGATATCTACTCGGAAACAGCTTGCTACGGATGCTTTGTGGTGCTTCTACAATTCCGTACTGTCCAAAGTTGAACCGAAAAACTTCAAATCTGCAGCTACTGAAGACTGCTGGTTTCAAGCCATGCAAGAAAAAATCCATGAATTTTATCGACTTGATGTATGGGAATTAGTACCACCTCTAGACAGTGCCATGATTGTTGCTCTCAAGTGGATTTATAAGGTGAAACTTGACGAGTATGGTGATGTGTTGAAAAATAAGGCACATCTTGAAGCAAAAGAGATTTCGTCAAGAAAGAAGGTCTAGGATTTTGGAAGAATCCATCGCCCCGGTTGCTTCGTCCTTAGCAATCAGGATATTCATTGCCAATGCCGCCAGCAAAAACATGACAGTTTATCAAATGGACGTGAAAACTGCATTCTTAAATGGCGAGCTCAAAGAAGAAGTCTATGTCCACCAACCGGAAGGCTTTGTTGACCCAGAACGTCCACATCATGTCTATCGTCTGAAGAAAGCACTTTACGGGTTAAAACAGGCTCCCCGGGCATGGTATGACACTTTGTCAAAGTTTCTTCTAGCACAAGGATTCTCCAAGGGTGTCGTCGATCCAACCTTGTTCATTCGGAAAACAGGCAAACACACTCTTCATGTTCAAATATATGTTGATGATATCATATTTGCCTCGACCGACCCCAAAGATTGTGACCGTTTTTCTAATGAAATGAGTTCTAAATTTCAAATGTCGATGATGGGTCAAATATCATTTTTCTTAGGCTTACAAATTTCTCAAAATCCTAGAGGCATTTTCATTAATCAATCTAAATATGCAAATGAGATTTTAAAGAAATTTGATCTTTATAAAAGTGACCCTGTTGACACTCCTATGGTGGAGCAAACAAAACTGGATGAAGACCTCTCAGGGACCCCTGTTGACCAGACCAAATATCGCAGCATGATTGGGTCCCTGATGTACCTCACAGCCAGTAGACCTGACCTAGTATTTGCTGTGTGCATGTGTGCTAGATATCAATCTAGGCCCACTAAAAAGCACCTTGAGGCAGTTAAACGGGTCTTTCGGTATCTCCAAGGAACCATCAATATGGGTCTTTGGTATCCGAAAGACACCGCCATGGCACTAACAGCATACGCAGACGCAGATCATGCAGGTTGTCAGGACACTCGCAGAAGTACATCTGGCAGTGCTCAGTTCCTTGGTGATAAGTTAGTCAGCTGGTCATCAAAGAAGCAAACTAGCACGTCCATCTCGTCTACAGAGGCTGAATACATCGCGATGTCTGGTTGCTGTGCCCAAATCCTATGGATGCGGTCTCAATTATTAGATTATGGCTTCGCTTACAATCGCATCCCTCTGTACTGTGACAACAAGAGTGCCATAGCCCTCTGCTGCAACAATGTTCAACACTCCAGGTCTAAACACATCGACATCCGACATCATTTCATCAGAGAACAAGTGGAAAAAGGAGTGGTTGAGTTGTATTTCGTGAGGACAGAGTATCAACTGGCGGATATATTCACTAAGGCGCTGCCCAGAGAACGATTCGAATTCATTCTCCCAAGGCTTGGCATGAAGTGTATGAAGCCAGAGACACTCAAAAGTCTTCAGGATGATCAGGATGAGTAACGGATTGGCTTCAAGTATCCTATGTAAATATGTACATACTTAAACCCAAAAAGGAAAATACAAAAATATAAAACCATCAAAAATCCATAAAAATCAGAAAATCAAAAATACCAAAAATAGTTTTCTTCAAGACATGTCTTCCGTTTATCGATAACATTTACGGTCCTAGAAATGTCATTCAATAATGACACGGGTCTTTAAATGAAGCTCGAACGGAAGTTTAAACCTTTCAAAACATGTCTTAATGGCTTGCAGTTATTTCAGACTGCAACCCGCTTTTCAAAATGAGGAAAGCTCGTCGCCAAAAAGACGGTTGTTCCTAACAACGGGTGATTAAGTTCTCCCGGGCATGGATTACTTTATATCCTTGCAACCTCGATCTAATGTACGCTTCAGTGCATTATTTCTTGATTAAGAAGAGAAGTCTTCTTTTATCCTTATAATTTTCCGTCTATGATTCTTCAGAAAATTATTTGGATTTCACGTGGTGGCTTACTGTTGTTTTTGACAATCAATCGGACTTGGATTTTCAAAAATTTGACACTCAATCAACAACTACAGCTCTTTAAATAGAACACGGGTCATTGATTGAGGGGGAGAGTGGTTTTCAAATTTATGACATATAACGGGCATTTGATCATATGGTATACATAACTGAGAAAAGTTTGGTTGCTAACGGGGTTATGGTTTAAGGGGGAGTTAAACTAGTGTTAACTTAAAAAGGTCCAAATGTGTCAATTACATGCATGTCTAGGGTCTTATTTGCTATTTGCTAATTGTATCCTAGGCTCATTAAATGTGAAGGACCAATTGTGTCACTTTCCCAAGATAAATTATTCCAATAGTTGCTAAGTTAACCCTAAAAGAAAAGAGAGGGGCCAATTCTGCCAATAGTTGGTATTTACCCAAAAGGAAAAAGGAGAGGGGCCATATGTGTCATTATCTGAAAATTGAAAATAGGTATAAAAGTGGGTTGCGTTTTGACCAAGTCAAACTTGTCAAAACTCAATCAAGCTCTTTTTCTTTTTCTCTCAATACCATCATTGCGTTTTGCCTGCTGTGTATCTAATTTCGTGGGTTCGTGCCTAGGTATCACTCATTATATGTTGTCTTTCATTCGCACATGTTTTAGTCATAACGGTTTTGGCATGATTCTCATTAACTCGTTCTTTTCTTAGGATTGTCGTGAGAAATAATCATCCAAATCCAGGTGAGTAGCTATTGTTATGTTGTGAATGATGGGATAGCATTAGATTTAGTAGATGATGCTTAATGTATGCCTGAATTGAAACCCCATCACCAATCGTTATGGTCCTAATAATTTTTGTTTGAATATTGATTTTTTTTCAAAACTCATGCGAATAATGCCTGGTAATGCCCAATGCCGTTAATATCGTAATTAGCAAAGGCCCTTGAAAGTATGTAAAGAATAGGTTAAGTCGTAGATGCATTAAATTGACAGCTTGAATCTGCGAAAAATAGCATTCTTGATTGCGTTTTGATAAAAGTTCTAGGTTGCGTTTTGTCTAAATGTGCTCCTGGTTGCGTTTTGTGGTTAAATTCATGTTGCGTTTTGAGAATTAGTTCTTGGTTGCGTTTTTGTGGTTAAATACATGTTGCGTTTTGACGGTTAGATTCTTGATTGCGTTTTGATTGTGTAACTGTTGCGTTTTGGCTTTATTCATGTGTTGCGTTTTGGTCATTAATCGTTGAACAGGACAAAACGCAACTCGTTGCGTTTTGATTTGAAGAAATTTTTAATATTAAAATATTGAAGCCCCTATTTCGAAATTTTCTAAAATGATTGCGTTTTGATAGTTTTTGAATATTATAATCACTGCGTTTTGATGATGGCTGCGTTTTGAGTGTTGCGTTTTGACGTTACTGCGTTTTGATTATGGCTGCGTTTTGAGTGATTGCTAATTGCGTTTAAGTGGCTGCGTTTTGATATTAGCTCATAAAATATTCGTTGCGTTTTGAGTCACTAAAAGTTGCTTGTCCATTGTGTTTTGCATTGCATTGATTGTTAATTGCCATTGAATCTTATGGTTTAATCGGTGTGTTATGTCCTCTCTTCGATGAGTTAACTTCCGTTGATTCAAGAGTTGACCAAACTCATTGATTAACTCTATAACATGATCTTAGGGTTCTTTCTCTTGGATCTTGTGCATACGTGATTAACTTCCGAGCATCTGCTCACATCTAACAATTCCTATCTGCATGGTCGCTTTTCTGTGATTGTAACTGTGCAGATACAATGGCTGATGCTGAACATGCACCCGCAATGGCACCACCCGTCCGTACAGATGAACAGATCTTACCACGCATTCGATGGGTGCCAATTGGGAAAAGCAACTGCTATCTGAATGAAGAAAAATCTCAACCCAGCCCAATTT